>JAFVLL020034680.1:0-46949 GCA_021397915.2 Tor tambroides
AAAAAGTACTTCACTGTCTTATTTGATCAATTCAATGGATCCTTAAATTAACTTAATTTCTTAAAAATCATAATGACCCCATACATTTGAATGGTACTGTAAAAATAACAGTCTTCAAATAATCATCAACTGTAATGTTCAGTGAAGACAATTAGACTGTTTTATTTGATGGGGGGCGGTGAGGGACCTGGAGAATGGGTAGGGGGGCGCTGGTCCAAAAAAGGTTGAGAACCACTGGTTTATTTGAACAGTGAGAGACAGAATAACAACAAAACAATCCAGAAAAACGCATTTCAAAAAAGTTATAAATTGATTTGCATTTTAATGAGTCAAATAAGTATTTGACCCCTTCGCAAAACATGACTTGGTACTTGGTGGCAAAACCCTCGTTGGCAATCACAGAGGTCAGACGTTTCTTGTAGTTGGCCACCAGGTTTGCACACATCTCAGGAGGGATTTTGTCCCACTCCTCTTTGCAGATCCTCTCCAAGTCATTAATTCTCATATCTCATATAAGAGAATATGAGAATAAATGCAAAATACTGTTATTATATACTATTATTATTCATTTATTTTATTATTCATTATTATTTTATTTGTTTTTGTTTTTGGAATAAAAGCATGCAGTTCCACCCCTAAAACCGTCATTGTGGCGTAAGCAGATCGTACAAAAACGTACGAATTCACAACAATAGCCACCAATTCGTGGAATTAAAATAGTAACAATATGCCACGATGCCAAATGTGTTGCAGCCTGTTGAGGACTGGCCAAAAAGGCTTCCTTGATGATAACGAATTTAGAAAAAAATAAAAAATGAATCGGGCTATTTTTTTATTTTTTAAAAATTACGTTCCAGAGTTTTGTTTTGTTTACTGTATCTATGTGTTCACGAAAATGCTCATTGCAACAAACAGTCGCGTCGTTCAGTTTTCGAGCAGCAGATAAATAGGTGATGGGATCTTCTGCTCTGAAGGAAAGCTCAACCCTCCCCGCGCCTCGCACAGCCGCAGTCGGTGGCGATGCTCGAGCAGACGGCGAAGAGCCGCTACCGCTGCTGGCTGCGACGATCCTCCGATCCGGCATCACAGCATCAGACTCCTCCATCCGTCCGCGCGGCGCTGCACCTGCGAACAGCGCTGCCATTGAATACCATGGCAAGGCAAGAAGGACGCAAAGACATTTAAACAGGCGCCTCTCCTCCAAAAGACAAGGTAGGAAGCCTCCAGATGGGGAGTGAATGGGGACCGGGTATATTTGAAATCAGTCTGCTTTGCATTTTACAACACATAAATGATTTTTACAGAGCAAGAGCTTAAGCATTATTATAAAGCTAAAAGGACTGAGAGGAATTAGTGCTTGCATCCAGCTGCTTGCAGTGAAGATGTGCTTTAAGAGTCCATATCTGATAGATGAAAGGATGCTGATGCAGGGGCGCTTTTATAAGCAGTGGAACCCGCCTTTATTTAATATCAGCACTCATCAGGGCCCTCCCTTCCTTTCTGATTCTCCACCATTGTACTGTAGGCTATGATTCAAAATGATCTCAATAATAGCAGGTTCCTATATCCACTAAATAAAAGTAAATGTCTTTAATTTATCTTAATTTGATTCTTTGTTCTGCACAAAAGAACAATGAGTTTTAAGAGACTAACAGAGAAGGAATGCATAACTGTCGAGAACAATGGCTTTTGTGATTAATGGCTAATTTTCTACTCATTTCTTCTACAATGGATGATGTGATGTTTGTTTTTTTTTGTTGTATGATTAATTACCATGGCATGCACTGTAAAAACATTAATTTTAATGGAAAGGAAATGCAAAAATTCTGTAATAAAGAGCCATTATTGGTTAACTCCATTGGTTATCCTAATATTTACAGTAAAAAAATATTATATTTATAGATAAAATACATATAATTCTACACTAAAACATTGAAAAAATAAATAGTGTGAATCACTTTATCTACTGAGAAATAGTGCATATGCTTAATGCATTATATTTATAGTATTTTTGTTTTAAAAAAATAATAGTTGTACATTTAAAAAATAAAAAAGTAATAGTTGTAATTCACAGGAACAAAGGCATTCCCAGAATTCATTGCACAAACCATGACCTGTTTATATTTTATTCAAAAAGCTTTTTTTTTTTTTTGTTATTATCAGTTATGTACAAAATTGTTTTATGTTGCAATTATGTGTAAATATATGTAAATATAGTCACCAAAATGCCATTCCATCATGCTTGTAACATTGTCATGTTTGTTTTACAGTAAAGTTATTGCAACTGCAGTTACTAGTTTTATAAATTTAATATTTAAAGGGATAGTCCACCCCAAAAAATTTAAAGCAAAGACATTTATTTTATTTTAATAACCTGTATGACTCTTTCTTTTGTAACACATAAAAAAAATAGAAACATAGAAAGAATGTCAACCAAAGAGTTGCCATTGATTTCTTTATGGACAAAACATAAAATGGGAGTCAATGGGAACCAAAATTGGTTACCAACATTCTTCCAAATTTCTTCTTTTGTGTTCTACAGAAGAAAGTCAGTCATACAGGTTTGGAATGACACAAGGGTGAGTAAATGATCATAGAATTTTCAGTTTTGGGTGAACTATCCCTTTAACACACACACACACACACACACACACACACACACAAGTTGGTTTTTATGGTTTATGGGGACTCTCCATAGGAGTAATGATTTTTATATAGTACAAACTGTATTTTCTATCGCCCTACACCAAACCTACCCCTCACAGGAAACTTTGTGCATTTTTAGATTTTTAAAAAAAAAAAAAACTCATTCTGAATGATTTATAAGCTTTTTGAATTACAGAGACACTGAACGTATCCTCATAAATCACCTTCACGTTGTAATATATGCCATACCCATGTCATTAAACAAATTTGTGTCCTCATAAACCACATAAACATACACACACACACACACACATACACAAAATGTATAGTTGACTATTACTTTTTTGGGGGGAACAAAAGTAGTGGATTATTTTGTTTTTTCTTTACACTACTTATACACCTCATTATGTTTTTCTGTGTGTGCTATTTTAGACAGGAGGCAGAATGAGTGAAGAGGTGCCAGTTTCTCCCAGCTGGCTAGCTCAAGAACCCACCTGGGGCAGCAGCGGCGCAGGGAGCATAGAAAACATCACCGTTGGAACATACCCACCTGCGGTTGTCTTGCCGGCGAGGCCGCCTGCTGAGCTGTTGGTAAACCCGTGGGACATCGTGCTGTGTTCATCCGGCACCCTTATAGCCTGCGAGAACGCCCTGGTGGTTTTGGTCATCTGGCAGAACCCGACTCTGCGTGCCCCAATGTTTTTGCTGATCGGCAGCCTAGCTCTAGCCGACTTATTGGCTGGTTTAGGGTTAGTCCTGCACTTTACCTTCGCTTACCTGCTAAGATCTGACTCGGCACAGTTGCTGACTGTAGGTCTGGTGGTGGCATCCCTCTCAGCATCTGTTTTTAGCCTGCTAGCTATTACCATCGACCGCTACCTTTCGCTATACTACGCCCTCACCTACAACTCAGAGCGAACAGCCGCGTTCACATACACCATGCTGGTGCTTCTGTGGGGAGTATCATTGTGTTTGGGTTTGCTGCCGGTTACCGGTGTAAACTGCTTGGGCCAGGAGGCAAACTGCAGTGTGGTTTGGCCCTTAACAAAAAACAACGTAGCCGTTCTGTCTGTCTCCTTCCTTCTACTGTTCGGCCTCATGCTTCAGCTCTACGTGCAGATTTGTAAAATCGTCATGCGACATGCACACCAAATCGCCCTACAACACCACTTTTTAGCTGCAAGTCCTCACTATGTCACGACGCGGAAAGGCGTATCCACCCTAGCTATCATTCTGGGCACATTCGCTGCTTGCTGGATGCCGTTTACGGTTTACTCACTCATAGCCGATTATACGTACCCTCCCCTTTACACATATGCCACCCTGGTTCCCGCCACCTACAACTCGGTGATCAACCCCGTAATTTACGCCTTCCGCAATCAAGAGATCCAGAAAGCGTTGTGGCTGGTGTGCTGCGGATGTATCCCTGCCAGCGTGGCCCAGCGGGCACGGACCCCCAGCGACGTCTGATGTGCCTAGGGAATTACACAGGCCAGAGATTCCCCCAATCCCTGGGACGAGAAGGGGAGTGCGCGTCACCCGTTTATGTCTTCCCCTAATAATTGTTATGTGACAACCACTGCCACACAATCTTTGCCTGATCCCAATCCGACCAGCTGCCACACCCTTTCCAAAAAAAAAAGGGACGGAAACGGATGCTGTGCGGCAGGCAGCTGTAAATATCTTGTATATATATATATATATATATATGCCTTTGCATTTTTGTGCTTGTTTTGGCTTGGCCACAGCGACAGCCCCCTGTTGCATGGGCTGTGAGGGAGAAGGACGATGAGGGGCACCACGAGGCAGTCCTCTTGACTGGATCCTGAAGCTCATTCATCTCGTCCTGCTGTTGCTGCATTCAAGAACGTGCGCTGAACGTTAAGTAGCCGTGGTGTGCTAAAAATAGACTAGACGCTCTGTGATCCGCTCCTTGCGTCCTCCGAAGATACCGACCTGGAGAACGCATGCACGCGAGAGATAGAGACAGGCACACTCTCTCTTCTGTTTGATTTAAATCTCAACCCAAGCGTGGCCGAATGTAAAATGTCCTCCAAAGCAGAAAACCATGAAGAGCTAACTACAATCTCAGAATGAGAACCACTCTATAAATAACCGAACCCATCGATGCCTTTATTTTGGTTTAGAGCAGAAGTCGAACTGTCTCTGCATTCTCTTCCATAAATGCAGGATGAAAGCGACTGGGAGAAAGTATATGTATGTTCATTTAAACAGCCCCCTGTGAATAGAGGCTCACTTCAAAGAACTGTTGAGTACAAAACGTGCATTAAGTGGCAGAGAGAAAGAGGTTTGTTTATATGCAGCGACATGGAGGATGGAACCGAATGTATTTTCTATTGATTTGCTTTTAATTTGCATTGTCATTGTCGCTCTGAATAGAGCACTGCTCCGTTTATTATGTTCCAACTGGTAATTACTACTGGATATGGGATAGCTGTCACAATGGTAGTTCATAGCATTTTGCTTGAAATTTACATGTGTTGCATTTGCAAAGAATGATGATTTGAGCATGACATTGAGATATATTAATTAGAGGTATTTTGTTTGAAACAACGCGAGTGAAGCTTTTCATCCCAAAATCAAAAGAAAAAATTAATTGCACTGACAAATACGATTCAAATGATTTATATAACCCCCCAAAAAACAAAACAGCCCTGAAAAATTTATAACAACTCCCACAAAAATAGTAAGCAGCAGAACACTTTTTCAACCATTTTAAAAATGGCTAATAATAAGAGATGACCTATGACACATATATGGGACAGATATCTAAAATATATTTTATATAATGCATATATAATCAGATTATATAATTGGTTATATAATTATGTAACTATACAATACTAGTTTTCTTATAATTAATAGATTCATTAGGTTAGGGTGTAAAAACGGACTTATCTATCATGGAAGGCCAAAATTAAATAATAGTCCCAAAATATGCTTCATTGTCTTTATGCAAAGTACTTTTTTTCTTTTGATTTTGGGGTGAAATATGACCTGGACAAGATTTTGTGAGATTCACCCTTGTTAAATGATATTCTAAAATGATAAAACTGTTCAAAGATGTGCCAGCCAAGCTACACTTCCACTCTCAGATGAGCCTTCCATAGATTTGCATTCAACTTGATTGTTAGTAAACTGGTGAATCTCCTCAAACGGTCCAAATGACACGATTATAATGAGGAGAACAGCTGGCCTCTCAGACCTGGCAAATGTCAGATGAGGGAGAATGTTATTATGAAATCTATCTTCTTGTACTTTCATCACAACTGAGGCTGGAGTCATGCTACTATTATGAGCTGAAGTTCACCCCTGCTTTTTACCTTACGCCCTCCAAATGCCAACAAGCCGCTATCCATTTCAGTGCTGTGGCAGAATCCATCAGCGAGCAATAACTACGGACCAAGCGTTTCATCAAATTATAGCAATACTCTGGCAGCAATAACAGCCGTGCCCAAGCAAAACCAACACCTCAGCTAGCCGAAAAAAAAAAACATCCATGAAAAACCCACCACGAAAATACGAGTGGATTCCAAGAACGACTGACAACTGTACTTATTTCAACATCATCCAAATGATATTAGTGAATTTGGGATTAGAAAAAAAAAAAAAAACAGAAACTGGACAGATGTCCCAATCCCTGTAAACATGTCCATAATCTCACAGCCTTGTGTTCACTCGTCCAGAAAGTGACTGTGCTCTGCCTGTGGTCATTTACGATATCTAACTATGAATGAAATCTCTCTGTACACTCAATGGGACCTACTCTGCCGTATGCATTTGCTTTTGCAAACTTTAGAGATGTTTATAATGTGTGAGGAACGTGATGTGTAAGGCGTGATTGTCGGTGCATGGCCCCGTGTGTGCGTGTACGTGTGAACGCATGCATATATGTTTGTCTCTCCAGGGATAATGATGTAGTTGGGGGTAATAATGTATATTCCCCATAGACCTGCATGGGCTAGAGTGGCTACCAGTCTTCCCATTGCGCCCTCTTTACATCGTGCCTGCGGGTCGGACACACCCTCGTGACCTTTTTTGCCTGAGTGACCTCTATACGATTCCATTGAAACAGCACATGAGCGGTAGGGAGCAGGTTTGCGAGTTTTAATAGGGCTTAGCATGGAGGCGATGATTGGTCTGTTGCGGGCCTCGTCTGATCTTTGAGGAATAACTTATTTTGCTATATTCTTCAAAAGTCTCTAATTTTCCCCCTCAGTCTGGATTCTTTCGGAATTCCTGAGATTTTATTTTGTATTCTGATGCACTGTACGGTCTCTTTCTGAATGTATCGACAAAGACATTCTTATCGTTACTACGGCCGATCATCTTGATCCTGTAAATAAGGCATGCGACTTTAAGGAGGCATGATGGCAACTCTCACCTGATGTAATAGAGTGATGTGGTGATGACGTATTTTTCTAACCCGAAAGTTAGCATCACCCTGGTTTCCATTGATAAATACCAATAGAATTTTTCCTGTGGCTTTTGGATTATTGCAGAAAATAAGCTCTGTGACTTGACAAAAATCCTGATAATCATCATAATAATCTTCACAAATGAATTTAAGCCTAAATACAATCACCAGAGGTAAAAAGCTAAACATAATCAGGTTACCCAGTTAACATCTTTTGGTTCCCAGAACGTTCTGGTAACATTAGTTTCTGGTTCCCAGAACAGATATTCTAGACCCGGTTTCACAGACGGGGCTAGCTTAAGCCAGGACTAGGCCTTAGTTAAATTAAGACATTTAAGCAGCTTTTATAAAAATGCCTTAGAAGCAAACGTTATAGGTATGCATCTTGAGACAGAACAATGTGACTGGCATGTTTTAAGATATGTCAGAGCAAGATATTTTTAGTTGAGACAGCTAAAACATGCATTAATGTTCTCTGTTGGTTAGCCAGTAAAGTTTTCTTTATGTAAATAAAATGTTCCCTTTAGGTTAAGAGAACTTTCCCAGAACATTCTTATTTGGTTACCCCAAAAATAACTAAAAGAGAACCATATAGGAACATTACGGGAACGTTGTGTCTTTGCTGGGTAGGCTCCATGTTGAATTTAACGCGGAAAACAAGGCTGTGAGAGATAGACTTACAGTCTTTACAATGGCACGCACTGCATAAAGGCCCTAGACCACCTAATTTTCACAGCTCACAACGTTTAAAACTGTTTTATTAAGTGTTTGTCTACTGAAAGTTTTTTTTTTTTCAGAAAGATGTTTCAGCTGAACAGTCGGTATGTTGACAACAGTACAATCCACTGAACGCCCTGCTTTAGCCCCTCACAGCCTTGTTTTCATTTCTGTAAAAATATTAAATGTGGGGCTGCCCTTGACTAGACTAGAATAGTTTGCAGGAGCACGATTATAGACTATTGTAGGCGAAATAAAAGCGAACTTACGCTAAGTTAGATGAGTTTACCTGTTTGGCATGATGTCTTTAAAGCAACTGTATGTACTTGTGAGTATTTTTGTGACTTTGGAACCCCCTACAGTTAAGTGAGTGGAATTCACTGTCGTAAATATATCACTGTGGTAAATAACCGTAGCTGGCGGTACACGTGCATTTGTTGCTGTCATAAAGCAATTCACCATTTTCGCGGAATTTCGTACCCTCTCCTCTAAATATACACCTAGAACAGATGTTTGGTGCTTTAGAATGATTTTGAAACTGACTTTTCAAAGTCAAAAACAACAACAACATACATACAGTTTCTTTAAAATGTGAACCGAAAGTCCCATTTAGCTACTTGTTAGCAACTGAAATTTTCAAGCCAAGTAAAAGCTTTAAAACATCTTAAGGGGGTTATATTGCTGTATTTTAAAACGTGAAAATATATTGAGCTTGTGTTAACCACAGACCTTATTTCAGGCATTTAACCAAAAACCCAAAAAAAAACCATTGACTTCAGGATGATCAAACTGGCAATGCTAAATGATCCATTTCCAGTTAAGGCCTACAAAAATACGTCATTCCTGCAATGCTCTGTTTTGAAACAGTTTACCTTGAGCCACATTCCAGCGTCTCCTATTGCCTGGGCATGCTTGTCTACAGCTGATTGAGAGGGTTAATGCTCGATGCACAGCCGTTTGGTCAGAAATGACCGAGGGATTATCGTGGTGGCTTTTGAGGGTTAGGCCTCTGCCTAAAACATCATATCTCCTTCTGTTTTTGAAAAGAGCTTTGTAAAATGATGTTATCATGCTTTGTGCCTGGTCTCTGATGAATTTTCCACATGCAGATGGACATTTGGCGATTGAATCTTTGATTTAAATAGACTTGTATTCAGCTGTAGATGACTGTGCTCTGTAATCCAATGTAAGAGCTTGAAAATGTCAAACCGAAGGGTGAAAAAGGGCTCGGATGGGAGTCTGCCTCCGATTCTGGTTTATTTGAAGAGCAGAAAAGAAAATCATGTCTGGATTGATGTCTTGTGAGGAAACTTTATACATTTACACTAAGATTCAGACTCGTTCTGTACTTTATTTAGTAACTAGAATTGAAATCTTGAACAATCCGAGGGGCAGTCGGGTGCATCGGTTTCAGCATCTTGTGTACATGTATGCGTAGTTTTAACTGTGAAATGCACTTTATTTTTTTGATGAGAAAAGGCACAAACAAATTACTTATCTGCAAAACAATATTCTAAGAATTATAATCGACATGCACTAATTAACATTGTAAGACATTGTGTTAACGTGTTGTATATTTTTCCAAGGTGTTGGTTGTATACTTTTCTTGCTTTGGTTAGTTTAATGAACTGAGAGATCTTGTTAATTTTGTATTAAAAAGAATGTGCTGTGCATTAAAAATATCCTCGCCTGGGTTTATTCACACTCGCACATCAATTGGCCGACTGCCTCAAATCCACTGTTGCCATGGCGATTCCCAGTCTCAGCTGTACTGTTTCCATAGAGACACGAGTCTCGGAATCAAAACTGTCCTGATTCCATGACGAAGACGCTCGGAGAGCGGTTTAATGTAATTCGTCGGATTTTTATTGTCGCAACTGCCACACGCACGCAGAAACCAGACATCACTGAGTGAACACATTTCAGGTAGTTTAATCAAATTCCTCGAGTCAGTTCACACAAATATAATTACTGACCGCAGTGTTTCTCAACATACATAGAAACTTTCATGCAGAAACTTCTGACCTCAACATGCTTATTTATCTGTAGTTCAAGTTGCTATTCACTAAATACAGTTTGTCCATATAGTTTTGCATTAAAAAGCATTATAAAAATGGAAAAAGCATCATACGTGTAGTTCAGGGAAAAGATTGACTATTTTAGTATTTCATTATACAGACGGCCTATCGTGCCTTTATTAAAATGCATACTGTACAAGATCATTGTGTGTATGGGAAATGCAATGTTAACGTTCGCAGGTGAATTAGAGAGTAAGTGTCTGTGAATTTTGTGCATTAGTATTGTTTTAGTCAGACCAGTCATTGTCCTCAAGCTCAGACTCATCTTCAGAGTCACTGTATTCCACAGCGATGCGGCGAGACAAGATAGTTGCGACGTCATTGCCCACCGGCTCACGTTTCGCCTGCTGCTCCTGCTGCTCTTGAACTTTTTTCAGATGGGTGCCTGCAGTACAAACAAACATAAACACATTTAACAATAATAGTGGGGGTATGCGATGGAATGTGGGCGTCTCCGGCAACTCAACAAAGTTTATGGAAGTTTAACTTAATGCAAATGAGTGAAGTCAGTGGAGCTCACATGATCTGTCTCCTGTGAGATACTGTAGTTGAGTGTAGGAGGAGAAGTTAATGTTACAGGAAGCGATTTCACTGTTCTATATGATTTGTTTCTGCCCACATGCTGGGATATAATAAGAAAAGAATGCGTGGAAAACGGAAATTGTCAGAAATTTGATTCATGCATTGATTGTTCATCTTCTTCACGATATAATGCATTATGCACTGCTGCAATTTATAGTTCACACTTTAAAAGTTGTTAAAAATTCAGGGTCAGTTTCATTTTTTTTTAAAGAAATTCTGTCAGCAAGGAAGCATTTAATTGACTAAAAGAGACAGTAAAGATATTTATAATGTCACAAAAGATTACTATTTCAAATAAATTATTTTTGATAAATTCTTTTGAACTTTCTATTCATCAAAAAATCCCCAAAAAATGTATTACACTTTCTATAAAAATATTAAGCAGGAAAACTGTTTTCAACATTGATAATAATAAGAAATGTTTCTTGAGCATCAAATCAGTATATTAGAATGATTTCTGAAGAATCCTGTGATGCTAAAGCCTGAAGTACTGGCTGCTGTTGCTGATATATTAAAATAGCAACTATTTTAAATAATACCAATGCTAATAATACTGTTTCTAATACTGTATTTTTGATCAAATAGATACAGCTTTGGTGAGCATAAAAGACTTCTTTAATTTCAAAATAAAAAGTAGCAAGTTTAGTGCTATCAAATCGATTAATTGCATCCGAAATAAAAGTGTTTGTGTTTACATAATGTATATGTGTGTACTGTGTATATTTATATGTATAAATAAATACACACACATACATGTATATAAGAAATATATATATCGATTTGACAGCACTAATTAAATTAAATTACACACACACACACACACACATATATACATATATATAATATATATTGGAAAGATCATCTGACCATGATCAAGAACATGTTTATGTTTAATAAGTGAAATGCTTATGTTCATAATCTAAACACATTACATACCCATTCTTATAGCTGCGAGCAGGTCGCTACGGGTATCGTTCGTGGGCTGGGCCTCATTAGGCACAGAGGGCCGTTTGGGAGTGATGGATTGGGCTGCACTGGGGAGAGGGGGTGGGGCTACTGGTGGAGGAGGAGCAGCCATTGGTCCAGAGGTAGGTGGAACAGGTGGTGCATAGCCAGCGACTGCTCCCATTGGTCCTAGATGGCCTGGAGGTGGGACCGGTCCCATGGGCAGCATAGCAAAAGCAGTTTGTGCTGATGGGATAACAGCTGGTGGTGGAGGCGGTGGCCCAGAATTCATGTAATCAACACTGTCAAGAGAGGAAGAAAATTAAATCATGCTTTTTCATGTCATTCAACATAAACTGATGCTATATAAATTTAAAAGTAAAAGGTAAAACTCAAGGGCGTAGTTTTGGTTTGAACACTGGGGGGGTTGAAGTGGACCCCGGGTCATGCTCCCTCTTAAGGTTTATTTATTTGTTTGTTTGCTTAAATGTTTATTTTTGTAAAATGGTCTTTTGTGCTATCCACCACACATGCAAAGTTGGTTGATTGCGTAACTGCAATAAAGTAATAGGCTAGTTAACAATTACTTGTTTACATAGGACATATAATGTATTTTATATTATTTAGACACTTAGGCTAGTTTGACAATGTTCTAATTCAACAGGCCATGGGAAGTCAATCTAATTTAACATTTTCTTATATTGATATTGTTTATTTCTCACTCCTTAACAGTTCATCAGGTTCTTAATGATTTAATCTATGCCATCATTGGAATATCTGAAGGCCAGGTTTTTCCATCACTCATTAGAACCCATTGGCTCTCGATTCTGACTTGTACTTGCTTTTATGAAAAAGTACCATAGCCTATTAATCATTACCAGGCCAATAATGACTTTATTAATCTATATTGCATTTGTTATGAGAAACAACAGCCTTTAGAAACAATAGCTAGGCTACAACATGCCACAGTTGTGATATAAATCTTTAGGGAAAAATCTATTCCCTTAACAGATGATCTATTATAAACTCTACAAGTTAGACCAAATTTACCACAATAAATAAGCCTACAGTAAAACGTGATAAATTATAGTAAAGGTGGTCATGAATAGTTTAAAGGTACAATACGTAAGATTTTCATAATAAAATATCCAAAAACTACTTGCACAGTGTTATATATTTTATGCAGTTGGGTATTAATGTTATTCCAAAAGTTGCCAAGGATTTGTAAATCCAGAGAAATTCCAATTTTAAATAATGACTCGTCCCTGGTCATTGTCGCTGATCAATGACGTAATATCCGCATATCCTCAGTTTCCGCTTGTAGAAACTATGGCAACACACAGACACAAATGCTGTGGTACAGTTAAACTAAATCCATTACGTCTGTCGCGAATAAAATGCAAATGAAATAAAAAGTGTTGACCGCAGCATTAAATTTAGACCTGCTCAATGTTGCGGCATGATTTTTTTAATGCGTTTTTACAGTGTTGCGCATTATAACCAATCACACATGAGTCTGTTGAGCTTATGAATGCAATGGCCAATCAGATGCTTTCAGATGAGTTTTTTGTTCACCTCACGCGCTCCCTGACTGTATTCAGCTCTCACGCGAATTCTCTCATCATAAACAACAAAGTGCATATGTACGTATATGATGTAAGATATTCATTCATAAAACCGTGTATAGACAGCTTTACTGATTATAAGGGGAGTTTTTTGAGAGTGCTTAAACTCGCGCTAGACTTAAAGGGGACCTATTATGCAAAAATCACTTTTATAAGGTGTTTGAACACAGTTGTGTGGCTGCAGTGTGTGAAAACAACCAGCCTATAATGGTAAAAATCCACCCACTCATTTA
The DNA here is from genome assembly GCA_021397915.2 of Tor tambroides. Lineage (NCBI taxonomy): Eukaryota > Metazoa > Chordata > Actinopteri > Cypriniformes > Cyprinidae > Tor > Tor tambroides. The sequence goes on from JAFVLL020034680.1 coordinate 13,265, forward strand.
TTTATAATCTAATAAAATCATAAACAGTCTCTCAGGACGAGCAGTTTCAGATTCTCCCTCTGTGCACGTCACTGAGGGGAATAAGTCCCGCCCATTAGTGACGCTGCCTTATAAGCAGAGACACAGCCCTGTGTGAGAAGCTGCGGTCCGCCTCCGCCATTAACGTTACTGATTACTGTAGCTGCTGGAGATATATAATGTCAGCGTCAAAGAGGCTTTTCAAGTGTTGTGTTTTGGGATGCACTAACGAACATAGGAGTCTCCATAGACTCCCTCCTTCTGAGCCGCTGGGGACACTGTGGTTAAGTTTCATTGTCTAAGGAAATCTCCTGGAAAAAATCAGTAAAGTCCCCAATACGTGTAGGGATCAATACCAACGCTTCGTGTGCGAACGTCAGCTCCAGACAAAGTAAGTTTCATGCATTTGTTTTCCAAATTGCCCTTCTGAAAGAGCTTCTTGGCACTCTGTAAGGCTAATGATGCTAAAGCTACCATTGTCTCTGTCTGTTTTCACTGGTGCTGTCTTCATGAATGATCGTGAATAGGAATGTGGTAGTTAAAAGTTGCATATGAAAGCAATGCGAGTCGATCGCTTGAGTTTGTTGAGCTCATAATCACGAGTGGGACTTATTTGTGATAGCATGCCATGCACCATGAGACCAGCTATATTGTTATTTTTATCCTGCCGTGCTCCCTGTCTGTGTAATTCATAAACGCGAATTTATTATGCACAGTATAATCAGATGACTGACTTTGAAACTGAGTATGTTTTCTGTAAAGATAACAGGCTTGTACTAATAGTGGAATGTTTATTTGCAAAGGCTAGCACTTCTAATGCGGGAGCTCGAGCTCTTGAAGCTCCGCCCTCTTCTCCGGGAGCACCAGCTCATTGGCATTAAAGCAACATACTCCAATTCAGAGCGTTTTGGCTCATACCTTATAAGTGGCAATTTTAACAAGCTATAAAAAAATCGGGTATTTTGAGCTAAAACTTCACATACACACTCTGGAGATATCAGAGACTTATTTTACATCTTGTAAAAAAGAGCATAATAGGTCCCCTTTAAGTCAGTCATAATCGCCTTTGTTATTATTTTGAAAATGCGACCTCTAGTGGCGAAAACTTACATATTGTACCTTTAAAATTATTTTAATATATTTGTGCTGGTGCAAGATTATGTTTTCTCCTCTTTTCATCAGCCTTTTTAGTTTGTGCCTTTTTTTAAGATAATGTTCGACTTTCTCCATAGCATTTTAAAGTGGCAGTTTCTCAATAGAATTCAAATAGATCACATATTTTACCATCAGCATCGCGATAGGAATGGCTCGCGCAAATCTTCTCACACTTCTTGAGCGCACTGGTGAACGTGCACAGAGTATAGGGTGATTCGCGCGCTACTCGTGCACAATTAAAAGAACTGTGCTTCAGACATGTTGTGCTGATAAGCGCTCTGTTCGGTTCGTACGTGAGGTTAGTGCTTATGAAAGTGCCGAAGGCGCGATTCAAATAACTAATAAATAGCCTGATTCTAGGTTTCCATTAACCGTGGTATAACTATTGGGGGGTTGTACTTGCTAGTTTTGGTTATTGGGAGGGGTTACCTCCCCCCCATCCCCCCCACAAACTATGCCCCTGGTAAAACTGCATAGTAAAATCATGAATGCATGTCACAAACATGTTGACCATTAGGTGGCAGAATTTGCATGTGTACAATATAGATCAGGGGGTTTCAAACTTTCTGATGCCAAGGCAGGGTTATTCTTCACTAGTCAACATTTGAAGTGGATCAAAAGCTTTCATCAAAGTTGTCCTAAAACCAAACTGTGTTCTTGTCTTAGGACAACTTTGATGAACTTTTTTGATCTACTTCAAATGTTGACTACTATAGTTAACTAAAACTAAAACTGAAATGAAAACCATTTCATTAACACGTTTTGTTAACGTTAACTGAAATAAAATAAATGTAAAAACTTTTTAAGCTAGTTGCCAAGGCAACATTTCTCATTTAGTTTAACTTCATGTACTAAAATAACTAAAAATGAAATCAAAATTAATAACAACTTTACAGGCATATATATAAAAAACAAAAGCTACTCAAAATGACCAAAAACAAAACAAAACAAGTACAACTTTAACTAAAATTCAAATAAAAAAAAACTCATTCAAAATATTAATAAAAACTATAATTGCATATTTTATCATATAATTAGATAATACAATTTCTACAATTGTTTTAATTTTTTATAATATTGTTTTATTATTGAGCCAACATACTAACAAAATAAAATAATTGGCTTTTATATTGAAATATTTATATTGAATATTTTATTTTATAAAATATTACTGAAAAATGTTTACATTTGACAACATATCTTTATTAGATTGTATATTTATTGAATTTATAGAATTATTGTATTAATTTATATTTATATATTTAAAAAATGTATTTTTCTAAACTACATTTTTACATATTCTTATTTTTACACATTTAAAATAATTCTGATTAATTTTGAAAAATTATATCTCATCATTTCCGAACAGTCATTAGAAATTAATATAGTGTAACAGTAATATTATCAAATTTGATAAATAAATAAATATATTCACACACTTCAACTCTAACCCTAAAAATACACCTTATAAAAAAAAACTCTCTCAAATTTTCTGTGAACCCCCTACAACCCCTTTGGTTTAAAACCCCCTGGTATAGAGAAAATGATTTTTATGACATATCTCATGACAAATCCAACAAGTGTGATCCAACAATCATGTTTGTAAATCTCTAAAAAATCTGACAGACATTACAGAACTTGCTTGAGCATGTTTTTGAAGCAATAAAGTTTGTTTACAACTAATCGATTAATCTAAATAGAATTAACAAACCTGTAGTCGACAGGTGGGAGGGTCACAGAACCATTAACAGTGTTTGATGCTGGTGGAGGGGGCGGAGGCTGGTGCGGACGACCCAGTGTGCCAGAACGGTAAACCATAGACCCTCCCCGGTAATCCTGGTCCATGTTCACGTGGCTATGAGCTGACAGGGCCGCCATACTGAGCGGAGGCCCTGAGTAAGTGTGCGCATGGCCAGCGTGATTGGCCATGGAGAGATAACCATGATCTGCATGATCTCCATGAGACCTACATGAATTATGAAGTTTATTAGATGAAATTGAATATATGTGTGTATTTAAGTGCTTGTAGGCTGTGTTACCTGTGCTCTGGTGACATGGGTCCCTCCGTGGAGCCTCCTCTGTGCACAGTGTGGGAATGTCGATGGTCAGGTCTCAGTTCCTTATCGAAGGCCATCATGTTCCATTCTTGCCTGCGGTTTCTCGCTTTACGCACCTTCTTCACCTCTCTCTGCAGTGTGCCGTCCACACATCGCCTCTGCTCCTGTCGTAAAGTATCAAGTGACAGAGAGATGTTTAATTATCACATATCACCCCATCAGTGACTATTATACTATATATAACTAGGTTCAGCAAAATGCTGCATAATGGGACACAATCACAGCTAGTCAGAAGATATGTGACCTTGGACCACAAAACCAGTCTTAAGTCGCTGGGGTATATTTGTAGCAATAGCCAAAAATACATTGTATAGGTCAAAATGATCCATTTTTCTTTTATGCCAAAAATCATTAGGATATTAAGTAAAGATCATGCTCCATGAAGATATTTTGTAAATTTCTTACCATAAATATATCAAAACTTCATTTTTGATTAATAATATGCATTGCTAAGAACTTCATTTGGACAACTTTAAAGGCGATTTTCTCAATATTTTGATTTTTTTGCACCCTCATATTCCAGATTTTCAGATAGTTGTATCTCGGCCAAATATTGTCCTATCCTAACAAACCATACATCAATGGAAAGCTAATTTATTCAGAAAATTTTATTTTTGAAAAGAAACTGACACTTAAGACTGGTTTTGTGGTCCAGGGTCACATATTTGATATTTAATATACATTTATGTGGAGTGAGGTTTGACAAAAGATATTTCACCATACAGTACCAGTAAGTTTGGGGTTGTTAAGATTTTTTAATGTTTTTAAAGAAAGTCTCTTATGCTCATCAAGGCTGCATTGTTTGATCAAAAAAATACTCTAAAAATGTAATGTGAAATATTATTACAATTTAATTTAGCCGTTTCCTATTTAAATACATTTAAAAATATATTTTATTCCTGTGAAGGCAAAGCTGAATTTTCAGCAGCCATTAGTGTGACATGATTCTACAGAAATCATTCTAATATGCTTATTTGGTGCTCAAGAAATATTTCTTATTAATGTTAATGCTGAAATCAGTTGTGCTGCTTAATGTTTCCTTTGATTCTTTGATGAATAGAAATTCAAAAGAGCACCATTTGCTTTATATATATTTTTGTAACATAATAAAATGTCTTTAGTGTCACTTTTAATCATTTAAATGCATCCTTGCTAAATAAAAGTATTCAGTGTTTTTTTTAAAAACCCTAATAAATCATAAGCAGTGTCTCAGATCAAGCTGTTCTCAGATTCTTGGCAGAGTGACGTAGTTCTGCACAGGCCCCTCCCACGATTATTGATTGACACTGGCGTTTTATCACAGACCCGATCTGTGTAAGCTGTCAACAGTCCGCTATTGTTTCGACGCCGGAGCAGAATGTCGCCCAAGCGACTGAGGTGTACAGTTGTTGGATGTAATAATGAACACAGCAAACGTCATTTACTCCTGACATCTGAGCCGCTGAAGATGCAGTGGTTTAATTTTGATTTCAAAGGGAATGCGCCCCCTGATCTAAATGTGTCTATGTCAGTGGTTCCCAACCACGATCCTGGAGGCCCCCAACACTGCATGTTTTCCATGTCTCCTTAATCAAACACACCTGATTCAGATCATCGGCTCATTAGTAGAGACTCCAAGACCTGAAATGGGTGTGTCAGACAAAGGAGAGATGCAAAATGTGCAGTGTTGGGGGGCCTCCAGGAACGTGGTTGGAAACCACTGGTCTATGTTCATGCAAATCATTTGTGATCCAGCTTCACCTACAGAAGAAGTGAATATAAGTTTTGTTTTTTTTTCCGAATCTTTTGCAAATTATCTTTCCTAATAATGTGCTAGTTAGCAAGTTCCACAATGAATGCGGCTAAAGTTAACGGTCTCTCAGAGAACGGCTTGTCACCCCACGGAAGAGAGGGGCAGGGTGAGCACAGCTCATTAGCATTTAAAGGGCCATGCACCTAAACGGCTTGCTGAAAACAGAGCTGATTTTTACAGGGTAAAAAGGGTGTTGTTTTACACTACCATTTAGAAATTTTAACCACAGTATGTTATAGAATTTTCATTGAGACCCTAAAGAATAATATCAACCTGTAGAAAATGGGCATCCGATGACCCCTTTAAAAAAAAATACTGACCCCAAACTTTTGAGCATTATTGTAGGTGGGGAAAACTCAAGAGAGAGGGAAAAAGAAAGAAAGAAAGAAAGAAAGAAAGAAAGTTCAAAGTTCAACCTTCTGTCGTCTCTTCTCTTTCCTCTTGTCTTCTGTGTCCTGTAGCATCTTCTCCTTCCACAAGTCAAAGAAGTAGGAGGGGTCAGTGTAGATCTTCAGCCCTTCTTTATCATCATCTCTAGGGCAACAAAAACAAAAAAAAATCATGATTGATTTTTGTTATTCAAAGTTATTGTAAATCATTTGTCTCAATTAATCTTTCAATCAAACAAAGAGTGTGGTAAATTTGGTTCCAGATGCATTTATGTAACCGTTCCTATTCAGAGAACTGATTGCTTTTATGGACCTCTTCAGATGAGGAAAGGATTTTAAAAGCATCTTGATGCATCTTTTCTGACTGGCTGATTTTCCAAAAGTGCTATTAATTGGCCATTAATCATTTATGCAAAATCGCCAACAACTTTGTAAACCGCATTTAGCCGAACAGACAGAAAAAAGATGAGTCAGAGCACAGCCACTGTCCCTTGAAATATTCACTCCACACATTCTGCATTAGATCTGTTTAAGTATTCATGAGTGGCCCACATTCTCTACCTTGAGAACTAGCGCTCACATGAACTACATCTGCCAGCTTTAAGTATTCATCACTGCTCTATATTCCTTAAAGAGACTGCAGAAGAAAAAACTACATTCATCTATGTTCATGTAAATTGGTCAAATTTTTATACGTACTTCTAATACCTATTAATATTTTGGGAAAGCATTAATACCTAATTTAGTTCTGGTATATTCAATGGTATTTTCTGACCAGTATAATCTGTCAAGGCAGAAAAAGAATAATGTATGGGTTTTAGCTTTGGACAAGCTTAGGTTTTAAGGATTAAATGAAAGGCTGTATTACTCGCTGCTTCGCTCGCTCTTGTTTTCTGATGACTGTGTATAGGAATAAATGATGATGATTACACAGATGGAGAAAAGACCAATAACAATTTAATATGCAAATATTGAATGCAAAACTTTTAGATAATAATAATAATTATTCATAAAGATTGAATGAATAATAAACTGTATTATAATGTTGTCATTGTTATTATTATTACTATTATTTATTTATAATCATTTCAAATTTTTAAAAATTAAAACATTAAAGTCAAATGAAATGAAATGAAATGAATTCTATCAATGCAAGTTAATTACATAAATTCTAAATTACAAGTTTATAAAATCATAAATGATAATTATAGGCCAATTTAATCTGACAGCCGATAGATTACAGTACTTCACTTCTCAGACATTTCTTGACACGACAAATGGTGATTAAACATGTTTACTTTGGTGAAAACTATTGTTGACCAATGGCAGATTAGGGGTAACAAAACCCGATTATTTAGTAATATTTATTAGAACAACTTAATAAACATATTTCCACAGTACAAGTGATTTTCACATTTGGTCCACAAAATCTGACCCAAACGTGTGTACACATACCTGTAGGGTGAGAGAATATTAAGAGGAGGTGGTTTATCACTCAAATTGTACATCTCCATCACCGGGTTCGGTACGCTGTTCTTGGACACCACCTGCTGGTCCTGTATGGTAGAGCTTTTAAAAGCCTTCCTCATGTTTATGTCTTGAAGAGAGACTGCACAGGGTGAAGGAGAAAGAGAGATTGATTACACCTGCCCTCCAGAGTGTGTAACGTAAACTCCAGTATTGATCTTTTAATTGAAAAAAGAGATGTGACTGCATGCTTTGGTGTGGGTAATAGAGGAACGTAAAAAAGATGTGGGGTGCATGAAATTTGTGCATTGTTGATTTTTTTGTTGATTTTGGGTTTGGAGGGATACAGTGGTATTGATCTCGCACTGGAGCTATGTAACCTCAGAGATGTGTTTCTGGGATGAATTGAGATGCTGATGGTCACCGTGTACTGAAGAATGACCCTGAGCCCTTGTTTCCCAGAAACAGACTCACCCTCCTCAACTGTTGAGTCCAGCTGCGTGACCTTGACGGCAAGTCGGTCAATCCGATCCTGCAGAGAGTTCGCCCGCAAATAGAACATGTTTGCCTCATTGAAGAGCTCTCCGAATATGTCTTCAGCGTGTTTACCTTTCAAATAAGAGGAGAATACGGTGAAGTGAGGAAAAGAGATGAAGACATAAAAGAGGGAACATATATTATATAATATATTAATACATTTAATATATCTTTCAGCTCAAAATCTTTATTGACACTATTGTCACCTTGGTAAACAAGTACATAAACTTTAAATAAAACTTTATTAGGAGCAAAATTGTTTGTTGTGGTGGACATGACAGCAGTGGCACAGTTGTAATTTGTGTAAACGTATTTGAATTATTTCCACAAAATTTATTTCACTCTCTTTACGTTATTTTGGTTTTAAAAATGTAACAGTTCATATGTTTATAATGTTTTCGCTTATTTTAAGACTGAAAGTCTAGGTGTCAAACAAAATAACATTAACATAACAGTATATAAAAACAAAAATGAATGACTCATGGTAAAACGTTTCAAAGATTTTTTTAATATGACCCTAATTTTAACTCATTTTAGTACGACTTGATAACTAATTATAGCTAATTATAATATAATTACAATACTTATACTTATTACAATATTATACATATTATATTATATTATATTTTATATATATATATATATACCAATGACTTGTACATACACTATACAGACAAAAGTATTGGGACACCCCCTTCTTTAGAACAGAAAAATGCACTTCCAAATCTGTGGCAACAACGATGGGAACATAATTCATGTTTTTAAAAAATTGTATTTCCATCTCTGTTGCAACAGTTTTGGAAGTGTCTAAAATGACTGTACCCATATGTACAAGTCATTGGTGTTTGGTGATGAGTTTTTGGCTCAAGGTCTGCATTTACAGTCACACCAGAGGTGTTCAACTGGGATTAGGACTTGGTTTTATGCAGACCAGTCAAGTTCTTCCACACTGACTGAATCAATAATTTCCTTTTTGAACCTTGCCTTATACACAGAGGCATTGTCAGAATAGAATAGAATAGAATAGAATAGAATAGAAAAGGGTCCTGTCCTGTCAAACTGTTGCTATAAAATTAGAAGCACACAATTTCCTAGAATATCATTATATGCTTAAACATTAAGATTTGTACTCATGGAAATTACTAAAGTAGTCAAACCTGTTCATTAGAAGGAGGCGACCCAATACTTTTGGCAATATAGTGTGTGTGTGTGTGTGTATGTATGTATGTATGTATATATAGATATGTATGTGTCTGTATGTATGTGTGTGTGTATATATATATATATATATATATATATATATATACACACACATACATACATTATAGACAGGACATTAAGGACAGGAAATATAAATAAGCTACTTTTACATTCTGGGCCTGTTAGAGAAAACATGTACAAAAAAAAAAACAATGGAAAAAAGAATAATGTCCTGCCAGAAAATTACCAGTACCTTTTCCGTTAAGTTTACGAACATTTCCTTCAACCCTAAAACACAACACAATGCAATGTCTAATTCAAAATACGGGGTAAAACACCTGTGAAAAATCAAGACACAAAACTCCATATTAACATGATACATTAGGCCATATTTTTACAGACTTTTCTCAGAGTGTGTTAAGAGACATTTAAAAAGAAAAACACAAAGAACACTTTTACTTCCTCAACTGGGGCTATTAATAACTGTGTGTTAAACAAAAGCACACAGGAAAATATTTACAGGAAGGAAGAGTGTTTGTTCCTTACAAATTCCTGGCCTATGACCCAGTGCACACACAGACACAGACACACACACACACACACACACACATATATATATATATACCACACATCACACACTTACACTCGTTTCCAGTACTGCACCCACCAACACATGAAAAGCATGTTTCCAGACATGCACAGGCTATTTTTGTCACACGCACACATCGTCTACAGCTCTGCCTTCAAGTCCAATGGGCTGTCATTTATATTTAATCCACACAGCTGCTACTGAAGGCCCTCTCCTTCAACAGGCATCCACTAAACACCACTAGCAGAGGCACAGTAAAGACACTTGAGGGGATTTCAGGGGTCAGCTGGGGAGTTATAGAACAGGTGGATGGAAAAAACAACAGAGGACGGATGGATGGGCAAAGCAGTAGCTGGATACACAGCAAGAGACTTGCCCATTCAGAGGATATGTTTTCAAGATAATGGTCTTATGTAATGCAGACGTAGGGTCCCGTGAGTCAAGAGGAATTATTATTAAGGAGATCTCTCTAGCATCGTGAGCTGAAGATACCACTGGACTAAATTACTAAAATGAATAAAAAAATTGAAGTTTTAGAGTAATGTAATGACTTGTAGTAAAAGCTTTTTATCTTTTCTGTAGAAAATGTGAAAGCGTTTCTTGTTGGCTTAATGCAGTCAAAAGAGCCGACCACCAAGTGATCTATCTAACGTTTGGGACAAAATAACTGAGAAATGTTCCTAAACGTTAGCTTAAAAAAAACTCCCTTTTGGGAGAAAAAGTATTCGCAAAGACATGAAGTTACATATTTATTCTCTTCTAATGTATATTACCCTTCAAATGTTTGGGGTCAGTAAGATTTTTAATTTTTATTCATTTATTTTTATACATTTTTATTCAGCAAGACTGCACTAAAATTGATCAAATGTGACATGAAAGACTTTTACATTACAGACTTTGTCATGCTGTTCTTTTGAACTTTCCAATGATCAAAATAATCTTAAAATAACACACATTTACACACAAAATATCAAGCAGAAAAACTATTTTCAACATTGATAATATTAACAAATGTTTCTTGAGCAACAAATCAGCATATTAAAATGATTTCTGAAAGATCACGTGACACTGAAGCCTGGAGTAACGACTGCTGAAAATTCAGCTTTGCAAGATCACAAGATGGTAAGAAATTACATTTTAAAATATATTAAAATATGAAACAGTTATTTTAAATTGCAATAATATTTCACATTATTATTGTTTGCACTGTAGTTTTGATCAAATAAATGCAGCCTTGTTGAGCACTTCCTTCAAAAAATTTTAAAAACCTTACCGACACCAGTATACTAGATGTATTATAAAAGTTTTGACAGAACAAGCCATGCTGGAAGCAATTGTAAAATTGCTTATAAAGGCACACCTTTTATATTAGTACGGCAAGTTGACATGACTGGAAACAGCCCAAAGTTAGGTTCATGAACAACTACTTTGGCAGAAGAATTATTTATTTCTGTAATATTATTACTAAAAAAAAATTTTTTTTTAAATCACTGTAACAGAAAACTATAGTGACTCATTGTTAAGATTAGGCCTTACTAATGCAAATTACCTTCAAATCAACAACAACAGAAGCTAAAACCAAGTCCCAAATTAGCCAGGTAAACCCGTGTGTGTTAAAGAAAGACAGTGACTGTGTAACTTACTGAGACTGCTGAGTTGGCGTATGATGGCAGACAGTGTGTTGTTCATCACACACTCCAGCTCGCTGCCGATGCCCTCCGGTAGCACCCCGCGGCACAGGTGCCTGGGCTCAATGTTTCTCTTCACCAGCGGCATGACTGCTGCCCCTTATACAGCCGCAGCGCACTCTACCTGCCCAGACAAAACACAAACACTGTATTTAAACACACACACATGCACAGACTACTGCTGAGGCGTGAAGACAAGGTCCATCTATCATGTTTACTCAGTTTTCAGCTGTATTTGGATGAAGCTCATATTATATAACAGACACCCACACGTTGAGAGAGAGTGAACGTTCGAATGAAACTGGGACAGTTGGAGATCAAGAAAAGGGAACTGAGTTACTCAGATTTTGGTTAACCCTCTTACACTGGTCAAAACCCACACTGACCTCTGACTCTGAAATCACACGGCTAACGTTCAGCACAAATGAAGCTCAATCCATTCCAACACAAACAAAAACACAGACTATAACTCCCTTCACAAGCAGCCTTGGATGGAAGGATTACAAAGCATTAAGAAAAGAAGATACCGTCAAAGTAATCCTGTTGATCATCCGAGCTGCCCAGCTGTAGATCAGAGGACAACAACAGATGCAACCTGATCATTTGCTTAAGGAAACAGATGACATTCTCACTTCTAATCATCAGTCTCCTGAATTCAATGTATGTTACTTGGTTTGCATGTTGACGTGTGGCAATCAAGAAACATATTAATATTATGCCTTTCTTCTTACATTTTATTTTTTATTAACAAAACCTATAATAAAAACATTATTTTGACTGATTATAGAGTTACATAATCTCCTGTTTAAATGTTAATAATTATTTGTTTTCGCTGTTTGTTTTTTTTACATTAATTTTCAATATCATACTGAATACTTTAGATTCAAAACATGATCATTTCAGAATTACATACACTGCAATTCAAAAGTTTGGGGTCTCTAAGATTTTATAGAAATTAATTTATTTGAGTCAGTAAGATTTTAAGAGATTAGGGTTTTTTTCAGCATTCAAAGCACTCAACATTGATAAGTATTTTTTCTTGAGCAACAAATCAGCATATTAGAATGATTTCTGCAGGATCATGTGACACTAAAGACTGGAGTAATTATGCTTAATTCAGCTTTGCCATCACAAGAATAAATTGCATTAAAAAAAATCATATATAAGAATATATATTTATTTTTTGATCAAATAAAAGCAGCTTTATAAGAGTTTATTATGAGTTTAAAAACACAAAAGATCTTTTATAATCTAAATAAAATATAATATAATATGAACTTCTTTGTTTCCCCATATATTTAATTTTTATTCATTATTTATTCTTATTATTTATTAATATTTTCCTCATTGTCTAGGACATCTTTACATCATAAAAAATATGTACAAAAAAGATATGAAATGAAAGATATGAAAACTTCTACAAAATTGCAAAAACAGAATAATAACAGAACAGAATAATATATGACTTGCTGAATAAGAAGTTAGCAAATCAATTAAATATTGCTTGCCATGCAAAACAGTCAAACCGATATGGTATAATATTACTCCATATTAGGGGCAGTCATGGCCTAATGATAGAGAATTGGACTTGTAACCCGAAGGTCGTGGGTTCGAGTCTCAGGTCCGGCAGGGATTGTAGGTGGGAGGAGTAAATAACCAGCACTCTCTCCACCCTCAATACCATGACTGAGGTGAGACCCTTGAGCAAGGCACCAAACTCCCAACTGCTCCCTGGGCACCGCAGCATTGGCTGCCCACTGCTCCGGGTGTGTGTTCACTACTGTGTGCATGCACTTGGATGGGTTAAATGCAGAGCACAAATTCTGAGTAGGGGTCACCATACTTGGCCACACACCACTTCCCTTTCCCTATTATAATTCCATATTATATTTTACTCACATGTTTTAAGACAGCTTGCTACTTTATGTCTATGTATGACACACAAAATAAATGTTGTGCATTTCCATGTGCAAAGTTTCTCATCCCTCACATAAGTAGCCTAACTAAGCCATGTCATCTGGTTCAACTGGATGCCATGACAGAATGCTCCCATCTGTGAAAGAATAACCCCCACAGTGATTGGCCAGCTGAGAGGCCATCTGCTGTGTGATTGTGATTGGCGAAGGGGGGGGGGGGGGGGGGGGGGTTTGAAAGTCAAAGATTAGGGACAAGAACATAGGGATGGTGGGACAGCATCTCAGAGGTCATCTTATCTGCCTGTCTCCCTGCTTCCTGTTTTCCAGCTCCACACCCAGCTCACCGCTTCCTGTTCCTCTCTGTGTCACATCTCTAACTTCCTGTCGTCCCAAACATCCAGAACAATGATGCAGTAGGGGTGTGAAGCAATTTCATTTGCACACAATCACAACATTTAAATAACTGCTATGTAACCGCTTATTTCCTCTCATATCCTGCTTGTACAATCTAAACATAACTATGAATGCAACTTGTGACTACTCCCTGAAACCAGGCTCAGATGGAATCCGCTGACTTTTTCACCTTTTCTACGATGATTTTGTAGGAAAATCTGCAGATTTAAATGGAGCTGAAAGGCAGCTAAAAGCATTATCAAATTAGACAAAGCGTTCAATAAAAGCACATGCAACATTATAAAAACAGAATTACATAAAACATAATTTTACATGTTTATGAATATATATGCCGGAATTCAGAATTCTGCCGGAATTCTACCGTAAAAAATACGGTAACATTTTAGGCTTTACGTTTTAACTGATAACCACCAAATGCAGGTGGTGATGAGAAAGTCACATGATGAACCAAAGTCCATCACAAGCAGCTTTTAAATAATAACGTATATAGAAGGTTCACAGTCATTCACACAAGCACTAAACACCATCAAGGTGAGACTCATTAAACTGCAATAAACATTAATTTAACAACATTAGATGTAACATACAACCCTAATAAACATAACTGATAGTTATTTCAAAGAAAAAAACATCAAATTCAAACAAAATTTGAAATGCAACGCAGGGAATTCTGCGAATGTCAGTTTATGGTTTTTCCCTGTAAATTTTACAGGAACTTACCGTTAATCATTTAACAGGTTTTTACTGTAGCATTTTCACAGTTTTTTACCGTTAAAATCACGGTCATTTTTTAAAGTGTATATATTTATATTTACATTTATATGTATAAATTGCAGCTGAAAGGCAACATTATTACTTGACCAAAACATTTAATAAACATAAATGCAACATTGTGAATGACAGAATTCTGTAAAATGTATTTATAAAAGATCAAATGTGTTAAATGCAGCAGAAAGGGACCATAAAGCATTATGAAACTGCCCAAAACATTTAACAAAAATAAAATGCAACATCGAGAATGACCGGATTCCATAAAATTGGTTTATGTTTGTTAAATTCTGCAAAATTAAGTTTAAAAAAAATTATATTATATTATATTTTATATATATATATATATATATATATATATATATATATATACACATGTGTGTGTGTGTGTGTGTGTGTGTTATATTTGAACTGTAGTTTGTTGCCGTTTACCATAGTAACATCATGCAAGTGGCCACAAAGTCCATTGTTCTTACACACCGCCTGCCAAACCTGTTCGCTTCCCATTTAAAAGTGAAAACGGCAAACAAACTGCCTCCTGCAGCGAGACCTGAACTTCACTGCAAATATGCCATCAGGCCTCACACATGCACTCAGACACTGCTGTTGTTGTAGTCTAATGAGGTACATGTCTGTAAGTGTTGTAATGTGTTCATTAAGCGCACCATCTCTCCACGGCATTGTAATTCTGCAGCGCACGGCAGTATGTACACAACCCACACTAATTACATTGAATTAAGACCGCACCGGGAGGGGGGCCAGAGACACAGAGCAGACAAAGAGATGGGAATGTGAGTCTGAGTGGCATGAAAAGCAGTTTGTGAGATAGTTAGATGAGAAAGTGAACAGTTTCGGTTGGGAAGAACAGAAAACACACTTAAGCGATCCAGAAAGAAGAGTGAATGAGGGGGAAAAGTATGAGAGAGAGAGAGAGAGAGAGAGAGAGAGAGAGAGGATGGGGGAGGGGGAGGGCAAGTGGCAGGGGACCTCAGGGAAGCCACTCTGAAAGGTTCCCGGGACAATAGTTCTCCGTTCACAGGGCAACAGAGAAGCTCTCCCATGCATGTTCTGTTCCCTCCCCCAAGCCGTTACCCCCACCAACCCCACCCCTCTCTCTTCTTCAAATAAAAGAAGCACTCCTGCCTCTCTCTCCTTTTCAGCGGCCCTCTTTTTCCATAAGTCTGTGCCTACTGCAAAAACCACACACATTAATAGTACTTCAGACAGACAAAATGCAACCTACCATCTTCAAATAATAAGAGAGTGTATAACCAGAAGCAGACACTTTGAGATGTTGGAATAACATGTAAACATACAAATAATTAGTGTGCATCACAGTCACAGCTGCTTACAGCCCCATCAGTGCTGCTGACAGGCTTTGAAGTCCACCAGACCCATCCCGTGACCACAGGAGGCCACATCCTGTCCGAACTAACGAGGGAGACACGCATTCACTCCCTAAACGCAGTTTGAAACGCAGAAAAGACAGGATGGCAATGCATTAGCTATTCATAACTGAAGTAAAGCGCATCTCTGTGCGTAAGCCTACATTAATATTTCAGTACGGATCACGTCACACATGAATGTCACGAGCCAGTTGCTCTGAGATTTCCGTGCGCGAGCGAGGACTATGTGTGTATATTATTTCAACACTTTCGGGTTGAATTCATTCAGTCTTTAGGGTTTGTTAATTACTAAACACTTAAAAATGTAAAGTTGCGGAATCCTGTTATGTATTATATTCTTTGATAACAGTTTACTAAAAGAGCACTTAAGTGATTATGTTGATCTGATATAGAAACTTTTTTTTATTTATTATTCTTAGGAGGACATATTCTACTGTAAGGCAGGCAACGCTTGTTATTGTTTTTGTACACAATAGTAACGTTATGATTAATATAATAGAATAAACAACAAAAATAAAACATCAACAATATTATCATCAACATAATCTCTCCATTAATTAAAAATAAAAAACAAGAATCAAAATAAACTCCTCACTAAAGAAACCCAAACCTCATGTTCCATTTATTATCTAAAGCTCGATAAACAGTAAATATAAAAAGTGCAATATGACAAAACAACTACATTAGCGAAAATAAGCAACTGTTTGATGCTTACCAAAAGTGAATTTTGTTGAAAATTATATTCGCTCACATGTCCAGGCTTTCAGCGGTCCGGATCGCCATCCTGTGTCTCCATCGGTCCATCTGACCATTCCAAACAATCCGCTTGGGGCGGGGCATAATGGGTTGTTCGCACCAATCAGCATTTTAGAATAGGAATTTAACGCGCAACCATTAGTCACACTGAGCCTATCAGATGAGAGGCTGAGGATGATTGACAGAGATTTCCCCGGTCATTAAACGATAGGGCGGCTGTGTGAGGGCGGGCTCTATCTTGTGGGCTTTAAACACACCACAGCTAAAATACTTAAGCTAGTTCTTATGTAAGCAAAGATATAACTGAAAACACCCTAAACAGCAAACATTCGGTAATTGGCACTTTCTGTGAATAGGTATAAAATAAGGCGAGGGACAGCAACATGGTCCACTAACCACGGGTGGTGGGGGAAGTGTTAATTGAAAATGTTGATTGATTGTTACCAAAACTGGGACAATATCTCTGAACTGTATTTTAAAACCCTGATTCATGTGGCTTGGAGCAATAAACATTAAAATAAACTAAACTTTCAAAATTTCTAAATTAATAATAATAAAAATAATTTTAAACACTGGGTCACAGAACTGCAGATTTATACCAATGTCATTCAGCAGGAGTTACAAATAGATGTGACATTTAAAATGTAAAATTAGTTAATAAAATAGTAACTAACTAAAAATAGTAAACAGATAAAATTGGATCTAGTCAAGGAGGTCAAGACAGGCCAAAATAACCATTTTAAGGGAGGCTAGTTTTAATATAGACAATCAACAAATAAATTAAATATGGGACTTATAAGCCCTATTAAAAATCATGGGAATGTGCAATGTGGCGATTACATTTAGAGCAGTCTGAGCCATTAATTAGCTCATTTAACTGTACGTCTGGATGTTTATGTAATCATTGTTATAAACAGTAACACCACAATATAATAGTCCTTTGTAACAGACTAAATATAATATACTAAAATAGCAACAGACAGAAAACAATAAAGAAAACTATAAAGCTTTTACAAAAATCTGTTACATCTAATACAGATTCAAATGCACAACTGCTGTACTCCACTGAAATAACCGCAAAGATTTTTCTTCATAAAGTATAAATATAATGCATTCAATAAGGAAAAAAGAAAACGCTGCCATAATTCCAAATGAAAATGGACTCAACTAAAGTGTTAAAAATTAATTTAAAATAAATAAAAATGCAACATGTTATCACCATGGAAATTCATGCCAACACTCACACAAACACATGAATTAAATCTTTTACATTTTTTTTTTTTTAAACGCTTCCACTTTTATTGTCAGGATATTTGTTTCCTGTAAAATATTTCATTACAATACAGTACAATGCATGTTCAATCTGCTGTTCACACAACGTTTGTCATGAAGTTCTAAGGCCGATCTTTCACACACAACAGCCTGTCTGACAGCAAAATGGAAGTTGCCAACCTCTCTTAACATAAAACCAAAACATTAAATTATTAACTACTAAAATCAAGTTTGTTGTTTCTTTTATACCGCCTTCTACCAGTATGATCCAGCAGGGGGCACTAGAGGTTCTCATTATGCTTCAGTCAGCAGCTCCAGCACAGAGAATTCGGTCCCCAGCAATGGGCTAAAAGAGTGAGTGCTTCAGTATATGTATGCATGTGTGCAAGTATGTGTGTGTGTGTGTGTGTGTGTGTGTGTGTGTGTGTGTGTGTGTGTGTGTGTATATATAAGGGCAGACGGAGAGACAGACAGACTGACAAACGTCATTCTGTCTTTGCTGGCAGTC
The DNA here is from genome assembly GCA_021397915.2 of Tor tambroides. Classification (NCBI taxonomy): domain Eukaryota; kingdom Metazoa; phylum Chordata; class Actinopteri; order Cypriniformes; family Cyprinidae; genus Tor; species Tor tambroides. The sequence continues at coordinate 31,257 of JAFVLL020034680.1, forward strand.
ACATAGCAGCTTTAAGTCTTGGAGAGGCCAACGGATTTCAAAGTGAGGGCAAGAAGGACTGGGGCTAAAGAGACTGGATGGTACGGTGGATCTCCACCTCACTCCAAACCAGTCTCACTACATAGTGCAGCTGTTCAGTACCACATATTGAGAAAGTTTGTTGCTTTTTTTGTGTTTTTCTTTTTCGTGAAGTATCACAGACTTGCAGCGAAGACTTGAACTATCACCAATGGAACAAATATCCGCTTTTCATCAGCTTTTTTCATTTGTTTTCACTTAGAGTCTATTATTTATTTATTTATTTTTTCTTTCTCCTTTTGTCAGCAGAGGATAATGTTGGCTGTATGATATGGTGATGTGTTATTAGGTTAGAGTTATTGTTCCTGTGGTGGAAATGCTGCACAGCAAAGTGCCCAGTGGGTGGGGCGGTTCGGCTCAGGTCCACACCCGCCTCCCTAAGAACATTCTCCCTATTGGGCACTGTGAGAGGGGGGCGTTGCCTGACTCAGTAGCGGTGGGTCTGGTGTGAGTACTGTGGAGGCTGCTGGGAGGTAGAGGAGTATCCCATGCTGCTCTGGGGCAATGATGTGCTTGGTCCTGGGTTCTGGTAGGCAGCATGTGGATTGGAGCGCTGGAACACAGATGAACTTTCGTTAAGGTTTTCTGCATGCTTTAGAAGCAACACACACACACACACACACACACAATTCAATAGGGCTTTATATTATTATATTATTTATAATTATACTTTTATATTGACTAAATTGCTAAATAAGTTACAGTAAAACAAACATTGTTCCTCTTTCAAATAAATTCTGCACAAAAATCAGAAATATATTAAAGCAGCACAACTGTTTTCAACATTGATAATAATAAGAACTGTTTCTTGAGCACCATATTAGAATCATTTTTGAAGGATCATGTGACACTAAAGACAGGCAAAATGGCTGATGAAAATTCAGCTTTGCCATCACAGGAATGAATTACATTTTAAAATACAGCAAAATAGAAAAGTTATTCTAAATTGTAGTAATATTTCACAATTCTAACATTTTTTATTGTATTTTGACCAATGCAAAATGCAGCCTTGGTGAGCATAAAAGGCTTTAATCAAAAACATTTTAAAAAAATCTTAGGAGCCCAAACTTTTGACTGGTATCGTAGGGTAATGGTAATAGTTAGGTAATTGATTGGAAAAATTGAACAATCATCAACTATTGTGGCTGATGGGCAATAGAAGGTTAATTTTCAAGCCTGTTTGTAAAAAAAACAAAACAACAACAACAAAAAAACAAAGATAAAGGTTTATGTTAACATGTGTTACCTGGTAATCTGAGGTCATCATCAGGCCACTTGAGGTAGTAGTGGGCGGAACCACTCTCACCTTCTTCAGAGGCGGGCCTTGTGCGTGGCTGTTGTCAGGGTTACCTGTGTGCCCTGCCCCATTGGTGTGGTTGTTCCCCTGCTGCTGCTGCTGGTTTTTCTGCAGTTATAGAAAAGAAAGAAAATTGCAATTCATAAAAATATTAAATATCACAGCTCTCAATTAAAAATGTCATCTAACTACATAATATGCTGACCAAATGAATCACAAATAATTTCTTAACCGATTACACTGAGAAAAGGCTCTAAATGGGTCAGCGGTATGATTTTGTTTTTTAACAATTGTAAAAAAATAAAACATTAAATTGTCAGAAATATATTCACATACACAGAAATACTCAAAAGCAGAAAACACACATTTCTTTCTTTATCTGCCTTGTCTTCCGGCTCCTCTTCTGTCAGGAATTCTCGTTTAGGATAAGGAATCTGGCAGCCAGCAAAGACACTAAACAAAACACAGCTTTTTAAAATATTTCTTAAACAACATCTTGTGCAAGTATAGCTCTGCAGTTGACCTAATTTCAGTGTACATGCTGAATATATATTAAAAAAAAAAAAAAAAATCAGAAATCCTAATTATAATAATTTATGCAAAAAGCTGATTTTGTGCTTAAAATCACTCACTCAGACGTGGGTAAAGGCTCCTCCAGGAAGTACGGGTCTTGCATGGCCTGCTCAGATGTGATTCGGCGGATTGGGTCCATAGTAAGCAGCTTTTGCAGCTGAAAGGGACTTCATAAGTTAACATCTGAATATATGAGAACAAATATATGAGATTTCCAGTTCTATTCGCCCACTTACCAAGTGGAATGCTTTGCTGTCAGGTTTGACTTTATGTTTCTCCATATACTTTATAAGGCTGCAGTTAGTGTACCTACAGCAAGAGGGACAAACACCATCAGATCAAAAACCCTAGTAAATGAAATGCCTTATTAACATGATATTTTTGAAGTCAAAGTTGAAATCAAACTAACGTATTCCTCCTAAAGTCTTTCATCAACATAGAGTGTTCCGGCATCTTCTTAATGTCCTCCCAGTCTTTCTCTGAGAAGAAAATTAGATTACAAAGATTACCAGGAGGACAATTGACTGAAGCAATGTGAACTATTAACTTCAGCTGAACTGTAACTGCAAATATAAATATTTAAACAAAAATTATTCGTTTGACTAACGGTGTTAGCATTATTTATGTTAATTTAAAAAAAAAATTTTTTAGTTAGCTTTTAATTTTACGTTCAGTTTTCATTTTAATTTTAGCTTAAGTTTGAATATTTTTCTTATAAGCTTTTGTCATCTTTATTACAATCATTTTATTTTTTATTTATTTTAATTTTTTTTCTATTTGGCTTAATTTTTTGTTTTTTAGCTTTAGTCATTTAAACTTATTTTCTAAACAACATTTCTAATTTTCACTTAAGTTTTCTCATTTAATTTTATTTCAGCTTTATTTCAATTATTTTTATTATTGTTTTATTTTATTAAAAAATAACATTAGTTTTACTTTTGGTTAACAATAACAACATTGTTTGCCATTGAAAATTTAATTACATTTATTTTCTTCCAAAATATTTTTTCCTTAAAAGTACAAAATGAACTCATTAAGAGGAATCAGGACCTCAGCTAGAATTATGATGTTCCATCCTTACACACATAGAAACTTACAAATATTTAAACAACAAAAAAGTAGTGCTGTCAAAAGATTAAGAGCGATTAATCGCATCCAAAATAAGTTTTTGTTTACATAATATACATGTGTGTGTACTGTGTATATTTATTATGTATATATAAATACACACAGCATATATTTTGAAAATATTTACATTCATATAAATTATACCATATATAAATATATTTAATAAGCGCAATATATTTTTCTTAAATATATACATGCATGTGTGTGTCTTTATATATACATAATAAATATACACAGTACACACACATATATTATGTAAACAAAAACTTTTATTTTGGATGCGATTAATCACGATTAATCATTTGACAGCACTACAAAAAAGTAAAGATTTTTCACTTCTACAACTCCAAACAAACGTCTCACACTCTTAAAGTTTTCACTGAATCGTCTAGATTGAAATGTCAAGTGGAAGATGAATACCTGCAGGAAAGCCCATGACATTAAAGATCCGGTCCAGCTGATCATGATGGTAGGGATTACTGGTCTTAATGTCCTCCTGTCGACAGTGGAAGATAGGCTCTGAGGTCAAAAGCTCAGCAAAGATACAGCCAATCGCCCAAATATCTGTGAAGAAAAGAGAAAGTCATTAAATCTAAACAACCATTTTAAAAGTTGCACTTGCACACACACTCAATCAAACATCTCACCGATGGCTTTGGTGTAATGCCTGGCTCCCAGCAGCAGCTCTGGTGCTCTGTACCAGAACGTAACAACTACAGGATCCAGATCTGCTAAAGGCTTCAGTGGTGAGTTGAAGAGCCGTGCAAAACCCATATCAGCTGAATATAAGGGACATATTTTTAAAAACAGTTATGATTGTGCATCAAAACACTCAGATGCACACATTATCTCTTCTGTTTGTCACAAGAGAAAGGAAACAGAGCTGATGTCATACCGATCTTCACACGTCCTCTTTCAGGACCTTCTCCCATTACCAATATGTTGGCAGGTTTCTGTGGTGAAAGAGTCAAAGTTCAGAGCTGTAACACTTCCTCGCTCATTACATTGTGATAACTGATGCTGTAACTTCGTTGCAACATTTGTGAACAGGATGCATTTAAAAAATAAAAAATAAATACCTATACTAAATGATGCTTGGTTCCATTAGCATTAACCTTCTGCAAGAATTCCTTTATATTTATTTAGAATTCTTCATTCATGCATTATTTGGCAACAGTGTTATGTATAAATATATTTTTTTAAATATTCTGAATTAAGGCCAGTTCACACCAGGAATGATAACTAGAAAGATAACGATAAAAATAATTGTAAAAATCGTTCTCAATATTAAAGAATAGCAGAGTCCACACCACAACTATAACGATAACGATAAAGGCACAGAGAAACGATATCATTGGATATCACTTTCAGAATGGTTTTTTCCAAGCTGATGAACAACAAAAACATTGACAGTCAATCAGCCAATAACAATCTCCAGAATTTAAAGCAGCAGACGAGCATGCGATTAGAATAAACAGACGATATTGTCCGCTTGTGTGGACGCTAATATTGTTACCTTTATAGTTATCGTTCTTGGTGTAAACAGGCCTTTAGCCTTTATTTTTTATTTTTACCTTAAGGTTTAGTAATTTTAAGGTGTAGTACGTTTGTTGTGCTTACACATTACAAATACACATAATATACAAATAAAACAAACAGTGCTTTATTTTCAGGTACAATAGACATATTTAACAGGAGCATTCAAGAAATTGAATGAACAAATATAACAATAAAACACTATAAAAATTGATTCCTATTAAAGCAACTGTATTATTTTTTTCAGTCAAGAGTGAGTTATTTTTTTTCTCTTTGTGTTTTGTTGTTTTAACATTAAAGAATATAAATTCTGTCATCTGTCTGTCGATTCAGTTATAGTGTTTTATATTTATACCGTCATTTACTCACTCAAAATTAGTTTTAAACCTGAATGAGTTTCTTTCTTCTGCTGAACATAAATGGTATTTTGAGGAATGTGGAATGTTTTTTTTTTTCCTACTATCAAAGTCAATGTGAACCAGCAACTGTTTGTTTATCCACGTTCTTCAAAATATCTTCTTTTGTGTTCAGCACATGAAAGAAAGTAATACAGGTTTGGGACAACGTGAGTGAGTAAATAATGACAGAAATTAAATTTTTTGGGTGAACTATCCCTTTAATTACAGTCGGCAGCATGTGTAGTACTGTCCCTTTAAGAACTGCACGCATCTAATATACAGGCACGCATCCATTGTCTCGGCTGTTTACTTTCATTTTAGACCTAACCAACTGAGTCTATGTGTAAACTTTGTGTATTTTGACAGTATTAGCTCAAAAAATAACTTAGTTGAGTAATCAGGTGCTGTTAGACAGGCGTTTTAGTTCGCGCGCTTCAGGTGTACGGGCTCAAAAAAAAGTGCACGTGAGACCAACGCGCGAATGAAAAGCTTAAATGGCAAGGCTTTAAAACACACGCAAATTATGTAGGTTTGTGATTGTGAATAAGTGCAGTGTCCCGTGAGAGTAACTCTACCACAGAGTTAACACTGATGTTAATGTATGTCGCGCTGTACAGTATATTGATACGGCGGGCGGCGCCAGAACTGCAGCTGATAAAATTTGCACAGTAGCACGATACTACGATATTTCTTCAAAATCAGATCGTGGAGACATTTTTATCGTCCACTTACAGTCATATCGCACACCCCTAGCTTGTAATTATTATTATTATTATTCGTTTTTAAACCATTCCTATTTAGTGTAATTTTATTTATTAATTTTAATACATAAACTTATTTTATTTCATATAATTATTTTTTTTACTATTCATTTTATTCTATTATTAATGAATAGTTTTGCTTTTAGTAAACCATAACAACACAGTTTGGCATATAAGTTACATTTAATTTTCCCCAAAATATTTCATCCTCAAAATAAATACATACATCAAATTAAAATAAATAAATAAATAAACCAGAATTAATAAAGAAATTAAAAAACTGTTCAATTCTATCCTTACATCTGTTGTGGCAAAAATATATTTACAAATTCCTTTATAAATGCTGCCACCTACTGGAAATTGTCATGGGATTTCTAATAATCAGCCAAGTATTGGAACATTCTACTTTTCTACAAATTTTTTGATCGATGAACACACACACAAAATAAAGATAAACAAGTCAAATTAGCTACATCTGTATAGACATTTGACTGTTCAATATAACACATATTGAACCTCACCAGGTCTCTGTGCAGGACCCAGTTGGCGTGCAAATAGTGGATGCCGTCCAGGATCTGGTAGAGCAAAGACTTTACCATCCCACGTGGCAGCTGAAGAGGCTTCTTATTGGCCTTGGAGGCTCTGTGGAACTTAATAATGTGCTACAAAGAAACATAGATCTATAGCAAGATATGTACTGTATAAAAACATTTCTCTGTGTGTGCATGAGCATTTGAGTGCATGTTACCCAGAGGTCATGTTCAGCGTAGTCAAAGAGAAGCCACACTTTGCGGTCTGCATGTGACAGGAAAACCTTCTGCAGTGAGATCACATTGGGGTGCTTCAGTTCACGCAGCAGCTGCAGGGAGCAAACAAGTACGAACACACACACAGACGCACATGCTGAGACAGACATCTACAGAGCACCCAAAGTACACAAAATCACTTCAGCCTGAAGAATGCTTATTACAAAGATAATGCAGCCTGGATTCACTGTAATTCACTGGACTACCAGATTAGCTGAACACAAATCAATGGCTGCATCTGAAATCACTACTTTTGAATAAGTAATTACCAAGTAAACGTTCAAAAAGTATGTTTCATATAGTATGAATGCAGTCCGGACGTACTAATCCATCATGCTGTCATTAGCTTTGTTTCCATCACTCTGTTTTTATGCGCATTTTGAATGATCACATTAAAAACAAGTGACGGAAACACCAAATTTCGAGAAAAAAAAAAAAATTCCTTAAAATTGGAAAAATAAAAAAATAACGCTTGCTTTAGGTGGTTTTTAACTTGTGTGAAAAAGGGTTAATGCAAATAATGGGAGATAGAATAAATTCCTCCATGCGCATCAAAATACTCATATGACTTTACGCAATGGGATGGCATAACCTGACTAACCAGCAGACCGATCAGGTTGCACAGCATCTGAAATGTTACGATCATTCTTAAATATCGGAGCAAAGTATGCCGCCAAAGTATTTCTGTATAACTGCCGCCCAGAACTGTTACACGACTGTGTTCCCAAACAGCAGGCATCCACTTCCAAGAGCAATGACCACATTTATTGTGTTTCGTCTGCTCGCTCTGAGGCGCAATTAATATGAAAATGATTATATTCAGCGGCTTCCAATTTTGCGCATAAGTTGAATTCGCAATTTTGAATGGACACCCGGTCAGGTGATTTACCTGTGTCACTTCACTCCCATTGACAAACTCTCTCCCGCGGCCTCACTGAATTGAATGCACACTTCAGAACCCCACTGGAAATAGTAGGTCATCTGGGAACATTTTGCCTACTGTTTTATCAACTGCAAATTTGGACATACTACTCTGTTTGTGCACCGTTTTTTGCCTACTATATAGTAGTGAAGAATGCAATTTTGGGTGCAACCATTCAGTGGTTTTGTGAACAGGATCCCCTGATTCACTGACCCAAAAGCATGAGTTGTTTTTGAAACTGAAAAAACTACTTTCAGCAAGTTAAGTAAAGCTTAAATTTCAACCTGTTTCTCAAACAAATACTTGAAAGTAGAACGAAAAGTCATTATATGGAAGTCATACAGGTTTGAAATAAGATGGGGGTGATAAAAAAAATGTTGTTTTTAAATTAAGCGAACTATCCCTTTACTGCACATTACTTAAAGTATACAAATTTTCTTACAAATTCATAGAGCTAATCATAGATTTAGCACTGTAAAGTATCCACATGCTAATATATTTCCAGGAACTTGTTTAACCATGATGGCATGTGCTAGAGCTACTTGAAGATCCTCTTGACAGAAACACGTTTAAAGTTTGATGTACTTACTGCTATCTCTCTGCAGGCAGACATAGAGATCCCTGTGCCTTCAATCTGCTTCAGAGCATAATCTTTATCATCCTTCCTGCAAACAGACATATCAGCAACCGCAATTACTCTTCAGTACATTACACTTCCCTAAATCTATACCTCCATATCATATTAAACCCCAGAGAGAATCCACTAGGAAAGGCCAAGCAGAATTTTAAGCAGATGATTTTGGCTCTTATTACCAGCACACCTTCGAAAACTCATAAGTCTCCTGACAACTAATGCGAGGCAAGCGGGTAATGTTGAAATGAAGTCCCACAAAAAAAAACATCAGCCTAAAATCCCACAACACCCTGTCCAGTTTCTGGAGAACAAATGAGCTGTAAACCGCTCATAAACAATCAGCTTCTATGGTGAACAAAAACATCTTTAAACACTTAGGACCTTCAAGTGAGACTTTGGCCGCCAGGCAGTCTGGACTTTAATAACCCAGCTTTGGGTCTGTCTGATGGGTCTCACTTAAAGCCCCGCACTTCAGTAACTCATCAGCAGATTCATTCTAACTCCGCCAAGATAGTTTGCAATTGGTGTGAAAAAGATTCCTGCGCCAGAACCAAATAATCATTAATGAACAAGTATCTTATGATAGCACTAAATACAAAAGAATTGCAAATGCAGATTGGGAGGAATGCTATTTCAGCTGCCTCAATATGACCACAATTGTCCTGCAGACATGAGGGTTATGTCAAGCTTTCCAAGCAAAAACTACCAATACAAGTAAAATGTAGAATGGACTTTTTAGGTCTTTATTTACTCCCCCAGGTCACAGACAGCTCTAATTTCTAATCAATAAATGCAAAACTTTTAAGTCATGGTCATTTAATTTCTTTCCAAGAGTAGGCAATGAAAACCTAAATTAAATTTAAATAGTTTTAACTGACACAGCAGCTGGAATTAGAAAGTTAAATGATTAGTTTTATTCTTTTAATGGTTTAGTTAAATTTTAATAATCAAAAAGGATGTCTAATGAACTGAATTCATAAAACTTTAAGAATGTATTACTTTTTACAATAATAGGGCCCTATGAAATGTTTCATTTTTCAGAAATTCTGTGTTTCCGTTTTCATTTTTGTGGAATTATGATTTAATACAAATGATCAAAAGTGGTGGCAATGAACAAATGCATAAAACTTCAACTTTTAATTAATCTTTTAAAATGTAGTAAACTTAAGTTTGAACAATTCCTTTAACTTTTTTTAGCAAACAAAGTGCTGCATGTTTAAAAAAAAGTGATATTTAGTCATATTCCTTCAAAAACATTTTAATAATAAAATATAACTGTTGTTGTTACTTTAAGTACATTTTAATGTTAAACTGTATAACAGTCTTTTTTGTGGTTTAATATTCACAGACACTAATCCATATTGTAATTTGATTATAAATAGTTTACTTCTAGTAAAGTGTTCTATAGATTTATTCATCCAATTTTTGCCAAATTCTGTGATTTCACGTTGTACAGTAACATGTTTTTATGACTGAATTCTGTGATTCCATCAGTGCTTTACAAACTGGAAAAAATAAATCACACGACCCTACAAATTCAATTAGGGCCATCATATGTGTTTGGCACAGACTATTAGAAAGCCTGATAAATGGGTGTTTAAATTTCAGAAAATTTATAAAACAAAACTGCTACAAATGATCTACTCCTAGAAGGATACACTCGTCATACTGTTACTCTCAGCCCTTTGATCATTGTGTTTAAAGATAATCATTTGTCCTTTGAATAAAGAGCACAGACAAATCCCTGTGTTTTCATCTTAGTGTGAGAAAGTTTTGGAGAATATATCCCTATCGGCAAACCAAAACCTATGAGAGCAAAGAATTTCAATTCCCTTTTTCCTCAGACGGACTTCTAAGAAAACAGACCTTCTAATTCCCCTCTGCATCTGTATTTCAGTGGTATATTCTACACCCCTTCACTTCTGTAAACATCAAGATATGCAAATAATTTCTACATCCCAACATTTGCCTTTTTTTACGACAACAAAGACATATTTTACAGAATTAAAGTTATATACACTTGCCAAACTAATACGTAGCTCGGCATGTCAAAGCTGTATTGATGTTATAACAACCTGTCATAATCCTCAACGTCTGCTAACATAAATGGTTAAGTGAAACCAAATTTACTGATGCAACCAGTGCAATTGCAGAGATACTTCAACAGGGCAGCAGAAGAGAAAGAGAAACCAGAAAAAGGAAAAGAAACCTGAAAAACACCAAAAAGATCCTCCTCTAAACCTGTGCAGGGAACCACAATCTCAACGCAAACATCTCAAAAGTGATGTCAATCACACCAGCAATGGATTCAGGTGTTGACATGAAATTGGGAGACTAATGATATCTTTACACAGCTGAGGTGATTCTGACTATTTTTAACCTTTATTAAATCTCTTCACATGACAAGCAGGTATTATTGCTTGTAAACACAAACACACACACACACACACACACACACACGCAGGCACGAATACATATGTATAATACTCTAAAATAATAAATACTAAAATATATAAAAGCAAATTATTATTATTAAATTATAATATTATGTAAGTAAACTTAGCAACTTAAACAACATATACTGGATTTAATACTGATTATATTATAATTTAATTTATAATGTATTTTTATTATAATTTAAGATTGCTAATTTATGTATAAAAACACAAACCTAACAATGAGATAATATTGTGGATAAACGATCAATTAGCAACACAGCATTGCAGAAAAGAAAGAAAAGATACTGGAAAGAAACGTTATCAATAAGTGTATTATAGTGTTGTTACTGACGTATTACTGTGGGAACTGGTTTTGCGCACATGGTAGTTATCCGGACAGTTGTTTGTGTGGCTCCGTTGGTCCCATCTTGGCTACATTGTAATCAGAGCGGAGAGGAAAGAGAACTCGTCCATATTACAGCTGCTGTTTCAGGTACTTACATGTCTATTACTAGCTTCGTTTCCTTATTTTGTTCTCAATCTGGACAGTGTTATTACATTTTATATTTCCTGTTACGTTCTTGTGTCAGTGACATTTTTCCCCATCTTGTCAAAATAATGATCTAAACCTTTCATTGGCCCACAGTTAGCTTGTCAGGAATCTGTCGACACCATCAAAGGTGTTGCGCATTTAAAATGACAGCTCGCTCCACCGCACAGTTTGCGTTTGCCCGGTGACAGACGACGGTGACAAATTTCAGTTGTGAATTTCGCCCTGTGTAGAGTGCTAGCTTAGGCTTTTTATTGTCTCTGGGATAGGTTGCTAGCTGACATGGAGCTCGACTTTTTCTTTGTCATGTCCCTCCTTCGACCGATGCTGAGTGGATAGTCTGGCTGTCAGTCATGGCTTCTCAAACGCTGATTGGTTGTGAGGCTGACAGCCCAGTTTGGTGCCTGACTTGTTCTGCAGTGCTGTCTGTGGCCTTCTGTATTACAGAGCAGCAATACTGTTTGAAATGACTGAGGTGTTATTCACATTAATTAATTTGACGCTATTGTCAACGTGACGTGGCTCTCAGTGTGTTTTGACCTGTGTCAAAGCGGTTTTGCTTCCATACTAGGATTTACGGATTGCTTTTCAGAGACGTTCATTTTGTCGTGCTGTCTCCTAATGGTGGCTGTGTTTTAGATAGAGAAGTTTATGCTATATCCAACATATTTTGAGTACATTTTCTTGCTGTCTCATTTTCAGTGATTTATATGTGGAGCTGGTTTCTATATTAATGTAGACCATAATTTCATATTTGTAAACTGATCATTGGCAGATTCTGGAGTGATTTATATATATAGATGGATAGATATTGTTGTCTTCATGTTTTTATTGAAGATGAATAGTTGACATGAGATATGTTAGGGAAATTATTATGTTCTATGATATGATGTTATTTTTCATTAAAATTCTTTTTTGCTTATTCTTTTATAATTATTTTGCATGCAGTTTTAATGACCTATATGGCATTGTATTCTTAAAAATGTATTTGCCACCACACAACCATAATATAAAAGTTTAATATATATATATATATATGATGAGCAGTTACAAAACCACAAATTTTACACATTCCCTTATAAACTGAAATATGAATGTTGTTAAGAAAAATACAGAGAATAGAAAAGTTACACAGAATGAAACAGAACAGAGAGAAAGCCATAACTGGGCAGGTTAAGTATCTATTAAACAATTTTTGTGATTTTTTTTTTTTGTCTTGTAATATCTCTGAGCAGCGGTTTCTGTGGTGATGGACCCTCCCGGCGGCCGGGACGAGCGTCGTCGTCAAGCGGAGCGGCTTCGGCGGGAGGAGGCATACTATCACTTCATTAATGAACTGAGCGAGGAGGAATACAGACTAATGAGAGACAGCAATCTACTGGGAACTCCTGGTGAGAACACACCGAACCCGGTCATGTGTAAAGATGCGTGTAGTTTCATTTACACAGAGAAATATTTAAAGTATTGTACAAAATGTAAGGTGTGAGGAAGTACAAATTTCCAAACCTAGCCTTTTACTTAAATGAACAATAGATGATATTAAATAGGGTGTGTCTTTGTTTGATTACAGGTGAAGTCACAGCAGAGGAGCTGAGGCAGCGTCTGGATGGGGCAAAGGAACGAGTGTCATCTCAGCCACGCCCTGAAACCCGCCCACAGAGCAGTGAGGCAGAGGGCAGTAGTGGTAAGGACATTAAGGGATGGTTTTGAATTCAGTTGCTCAGCTATACTAATAGTTTTATTTTGAATAATCTGCAAAATAATTTGTATGCAGTAAACACCTCGCAGGCAGAGTCACAATGCAATTATAAAGCAAGTCAGGATGCATTTGCATTTTTTAGCAACTGAACAGTGCAGGGGCATAAATCTTGGGGTCAAGGTTATGATGATATTAAGGCTTTCCCTTGTGGTAATTTTGAGTGGATCAATAGCGCGATATGCAGTATTATCGCTATATATATATGTATATATGTATATATACATAATTTGTGTGTATGTGTTACGATGCGATGTAAGGAGGTCATATTCAGAAACCAATGAAACCGAAACCAAATCGCATTGAAACAGGAAGTGAAGTAAACAGAAGAGAATGACAAAACAACGGTTCACATAACAGAACATAAACCTGACAATAAAGTCGTTAGGCTATTGTTAGCCTATATATATATATATATATAACAGTTAGTGCTGATCCTCGAATCTGAATGGACAAGAGACTTTTTTTGTTGATATTTCACCTGCGAGTTGTAGACGGGCTGTCAGTCAGTGCAGTTTCATTGTTACGCCACAAAGTGGCGGCAAGGGACACTCTTTGAGTGAGTCTTTAAACCTTTCATTCAACTACACGTTCAAAAACGCTGATTCATTCAAAGAGAGATGTAATGAAACCACAGTCTATGAATGAAACACGCTGTTGAAATCATTTTAACTTTGAGCGGCACTATTAAAGCCTCAGCTGACCAGCAGAGCGTCAATGCTAAGACAGAGATATCGCTTTCCTTGCACATGACAACCTATTTTCACAAATATTCATGACTAGGCCTGAAGGACAGACCCCGGTAATTGAATCAATATATGCTGTGCAAGTAGAAACAAACTGAATGAAAGTAAACTTAATTTCTTACTTTTAATTTCTTTCATTTCATTACTTACCCTTTTATTCGTCAGTATTGATAAGAAATTGGTAATATACAATATTGATAAGTAATTTTTCTTTTCCAGGTGCAGTTGAGCCAGGTGCGGAGACATCTAATGGGGACTCCCTGTTGGAATGGCTAAACACTTTCCGGCGCACAGGAAATGCTACACGTAGCGGGCAGAGCGGAAACCAAACATGGCGTGCCGTCAGCCGCACCAACCCTAACAGCGGCGAATTCCGCTTCAGTCTTGAGATCAACATCAACCATGAGCAACCCGAGCCTGGAGAACACAGCGACACTCCTGACCCGACTGAACTTCCAATGCCTCCTCCTCCTCCTCCTCCTCCTCCTCCCCCTCCCCCTCCTCCTCCCCCAGTGTCGTCTGCCTCTGCCTCTGCACCCACAACCCCTTTCAACTCTTCAAGGTCTGCACCTTACTCACTTCAACACCCCACGCCATACTCTACGGCCAGGCCCACTCTGGGAAGGAGGGCCGCGGTGCGCCGCACTCGCAGTAGCACGGCTCCGCCTGTAACGCCACCTCTGACCTCACAGGTTCCTCCCACAGCTCTTAGGAGGAACTTGCCTTCTTTGCCAAGCTCTCCTCCTCCACAGGCTCCACTTGCTTTTCAGTCACAAGAGCAGGATGGTGGTACCGTAAGGGGTCAAATACAGGTCACAGCCGCCTCAGTTAATGCAGGGGAGGGGCAGAATGGAAATGAAGGCCCAGACTGCCCCACCGATCTGCCTCAGTCCGGCCCCCAGGTGGCGCCAGCTGCCCGTGAGCCACAAAACAGCAGGACTCGTTCACGTGGCCGCGTGCGCCGGGCAGCAGGAGCTGGTGGGGTTTTGTCTCGCTCTTTGAGACGTAGCCGCTCCCCCCTGGACAGAAACCCCGCCTCCAACAATAGCCCCACCCATAGCAGCAGCACCGCCCCAGTGGAGTCCAGCGGAAGTACCGCTGTAGCAATGGAAATGGGTGAGGCCACTGTAGAGCCCGCTGCTCCTACGGATCCTCCGGAGGCAGGTGAGGAAGAGGGGGAGGCGCCTGTATCAGGTGCCGGAAGTGTGCGGCGCCACCCCACTATCATGCTTGACCTCCAGGTGCGGCGCATCAGGCCGGGCGAGAACCGGGACAGGGACAGCATTGCCAGTCGCACTCGATCTCGCGCTCGGGCCGCCGAGAACACAGTCACCTTCGAGAGCGACAGTGGCGGCTTTCGGCGAACCATCTCGCGCTCGGAGCGTGCGGGAATCCGCACTTACGTCAGCACTATACGAATCCCTCTGCGACGTATTTCTGAGACGGGTCTTGGCGAGCCCAGCTCCATGGCGCTAAGATCTATCCTGCGCCAGATCATGACTGGCTTTGGTGAGCTCAGCTCCCTCATGGAGACAGAAGCAGACTCAGAGACCGCCACTCCCAACCAGGACTCCTCTTCTGCTGGTGGAGCCCAGGCGTACCGCGTTGGTAGTGGCGAGGGCAGTGTGGCCCATGGTGGAGTGGAAGCTGCACGAGAAGGTTTAGTAGCAGGTGAGGAGGAAGGACAAGTGCGGGTGAGCAGGACTGGGACGGAGGGACGACCTAGCAGCAGGGACACTAACAGCTTGGTGGAAAATGGGACGTTGCCCATCTTAAGGCTGGCGCACTTTTTCCTTCTCAACGAAGATGAAGACGAGGAGCACCCAAGGGGCCTCACCAAAGAACAGATCGACAATCTGGTCACACGCACTTACGGTCAGGTCAACCTGGAGGGTGAGCTGGGCCGCGCTTGCAGTGTCTGCATCAATGAGTATGCTCAGGGCAACAAGCTGCGCCGCTTGCCCTGCGCCCACGAGTTCCACATCCACTGCATCGACCGCTGGCTATCTGAAAACAACACCTGCCCCATCTGCAGGCAGCCTATTCTGTCCAGCCATCAGGAATGATGTC
>JAFVLL020034680.1:47049-62410 GCA_021397915.2 Tor tambroides
AAATGTCAAGTGGAAGATGAATACCTGCAGGAAAGCCCATGACATTAAAGATCCGGTCCAGCTGATCATGATGGTAGGGATTACTGGTCTTAATGTCCTCCTGTCGACAGTGGAAGATAGGCTCTGAGGTCAAAAGCTCAGCAAAGATACAGCCAATCGCCCAGATATCTGTGAAGGAAAGAGAAAGTCATCAAATCTAAAACACACTTTTTAAACATGCATTTGCATACTCATACACAAACATCTCACCGATGGCTTTGGTGTAATGCCTGGCTCCCAGCAGCAGCTCTGGTGCTCTGTACCAGAACGTAACAACTACAGGATCCAGATCTGCTAAAGGCTTCAGTGGTGAGTTGAAGAGCCGTGCAAAACCCATATCAGCTGCACATGAGGGACAGAATATTAAAAATGGCTATGATTGTGCATCAAAACACTCAGATGCACACATATCTCTTCTGTTTGTCACAAGAGAAAGGAAACAGAGATGATGTCATACCTATCTTCACACGTCCTCTTTCAGGACCTTCTCCCATTACCAATATGTTGGCAGGTTTCTGTGGTGAAAGAGTCAAAGTTGTAACACTTCCTTGCTCATTTCAGTGTGATAACTGATGCTGTAACTTTGTAACTTTTCTGAACTGGAAGTATTTGAAAAACAAATAAATAAATACTGATACTAAATGACACTTGGTTCCATAAAGCATTAATGTTTTGCAAGAATTCCTTTATATTTATTCAGAATTCTTCATTCATGCATTTTTTGGCAACAGTATTATGTATAAATATTTTTTTAAATATTCTGAATTAGCCGATATTGAACTATTCTGAATTACTTCAATTAAAAAAATTAATAGTTTCGCTTTTGGTTAACCATAACAACACAGTTAAGCAAATAAGTTACATTTAATTTTCCCCAAAATATTTCATTCTCAAAAAAAGTAAAAAAATAAAATAAAATAAAAAATGAATAAATAAAAATAATTAAGACCAGAATTGCTCAATTCTATCCTTACATCTGTTGTGGCAAGAATATTTAAAAATTCTTTTATAAATGCTGCCACCTACTGGAAATTGTCATGGGATTTCTAATAATCAGCAACATATCAAAACATTCTACTCAGTAAATTTTTTGAGCAAGATGATCACAAAAAAAAAAAGATAAGTCAAATTAGCTGCATTTGGATGGACATTTGACTGTTCAATATAACACATTGAACCTCACCAGGTCTCTGTGCAGGACCCAGTTGGCGTGCAAATAGTGGATGCCGTCCAGGATCTGATAGAGCAAAGACTTTACCATTCCACGCGGCAGCTGAAGAGGCTTCTTATTGGCCTTTGAGGCTCTGTGGAACTTGATGATGTGCTATAAAGACACGTAGACCCTCAGCAAGATATGTACTGTATACAAACATTTCTCTGTGTGTGTGCATGAGCGTTTGATTGTATGTTACCCAGAGGTCATGTTCAGCGTAGTCAAAGAGAAGCCACACTTTGCGGTCTGCATGTGACAGGAAAACCTTCTGCAGTGAGATCACATTGGGGTGCTTCAGTTCACGCAGCAGCTGCAGGGAGCAAACAAGAACGAACACACACACAGGCGCACATGCTGAGACAGACATCTACAGAGCACCCAAAGTACACAAAATCACTTCAGCCTGAAGTATGCTTATTACAAGGATAGTTCGGCCAAAAATAAAAATCTGTCATTGTTTATTCACCCTCATGTTGTTCCAAAGCTTTATGACTAAGGAAGATGAAGCAGAAATTTTGAAAAATGTGCTGGTCGCTCTCTTCCGTGCAATTACAATGAATAGGGACTGGAGTTTTAAAGCTCAAAAAGGATACAAAAGCACCATAAAAGTGGTCCATATGACTCCTACACTATATTTAAAGGTTTAGTTCACCCAAAAATGAAAATTCTGTCATTAATTACTCACCCTCATGTCGTTCCAAACCTGTAAGACATTTAGTCATCTTCAGAACAAAAATTAAGATATTTTCGATGAAATCCAAGAGCTTTCTGACCCTACATAGACAGCAACACAACTGACACTTTTAAGGCCCAGAAAGGTAGTAAGAGCATCGTTACAATGGTCTGTGTGACTGACACAGAAGAGAAGAAAATGTTGAAATGAAATGAAAGTCGTTATTTTTGTTTTCTTTGTGCACAAAATGTATTCTCATAGCTTCATAACTTTACGGTAGAACCACTGATGTCACATGGACTATTTTAACAATGTCCTTACTACCTTTCTGGACCTTGAACGTGGTAGTTCCCTTGCTGTCTATCGAAGGTCAGAAAGCTCTGGGATTTCATCCCTTTAAGTCATATCAAACCAAATAACAGCTTTGTGTGATGAATAAGCCAAAATTTGAATGATTTACTAATAATGTTTACCTTCACTGGACTGTTAATCGCTGAACTGGAGAACCAGATCAATTGAAAACTCAATCGCTGTGTCTGAAATCACTTCTTGAATAAGTAATTATTTAGTAAATGTTCAAAAGGTATGTTCTATATAGTATGAATGCAGTTCAGATGTACTACTTTTGTCATGCTGTCATTGTCATGTGATTTACCTGTCACTTCACTGCCATTCACAAATCCTCTCCCATGGCCTCATGGGACAGTAAAGTGTCCATTGAATGCACACTTCAGAATCTCGCTGAAAACAGCGGGTCATCTAGGAACGTTTTGTTTACCGTTTTATGAATACGGCGACCTCGGATATACTACTCTGTTCGCATACTGTTTTTTAGTAGGGAAGCATGCGATCTTGGATGCAGCCATTAAGCTATTTTGTGAACTGAGTCCCATGATTCATTGACCCAAAAGAATGATTTGTTTTTGAAACTGACAAAACTACTTTCAGTAAGTTAAGGAAAGCTTAAATGTCAAACTGTTTCTCACAAATACAAGTAGAATGTACCAATTTTGGAGTTTGGCAGCCCTAGTTTTCATACACTTTCATTATATGGAAGTCATACAGTGATAAAAAATATTGACAATTTTCAATTTTTTAGTGAACTATCCCTTTACTGCACATTACTTGAGAATTTAAGTATACAAATTTTCTTAAAAATTCACAGAGCTAATCACAGATTTAACACAGTAAAGTATCCACACGCTGCAAATGTATTTCCAGGAACTTGTTTAACCAAGATGGCATGTGCCAGAGCTACTTGAAGAAGATCCTCTTGACAGAAACATGTTTAAAGCTTGATGTACTTACTGCTATCTCTCTGCAGGCGGACATAGAGATCCCTGTGCCTTCAATCTGCTTCAGAGCATAATCTTTATCATCCTTCCTGCAAACAGACATATCAGCAACCGTAATTACTCTTCAGTACATTACATTTCCCTAAATCTATACCTACATATCATATTAAACCCCTTACAGAGAGAAAGAATCCACTGGGAGAGCGCAAGCAGAATTTTAAGCAGATGATTTTGACTCTTTTATTACCAGCACACCTTCAAAAACTCATAAGTCTCCTGACAACTAATGCGAGGCAAGAGGGTAATGTTGAAATGAAGTCCCGCAAAAAAACATCAGCCTATAAAAATCCCACAACGCCCTGTCCAGTTTCTGGAGAACAAATTAGCTGTAAACCGCTCATAAACAATCAGCTTCTATGGTGAACAAAAACATCTTTAAACACTTAGGACCTTCAAGTGAGACTTTGGCCGCCAGGCAGTCTGGACTTTAATAGCCCAGCTTTGGGTCTGTCTGATGGGTCTCACTGAAAGCCCGGCACTTCAGAACCATGTACAGTAACTCATCAGCAGATCCATTCTTACTCCGCCAAGATAGTTTGCAATTGGTGTGAAATAAAGATTTCTGCGGTTTAATAACCATTAAACATCAAGTTACAATGTTGAACACAATAACTGAAATATCTCGTGACAGCACCAAATACAATGAAACTGAAAAAATGCAAATTGGGAGGAATGCTATTTCAGCTGCCTCAATATGACCACCGATGTCCTGCAGACATTGAGGGTTATTTTCTGTCAAGCATTCCAAGCAAAAAATACCAATCCATGTAATAAGTAGAATGGACTTTTTAGGTCTTTTATTTATTCCCTGAAGTCGAAGCTCTAATTTCTAATTAATAAATGCAAAAATTTTAAGTCATGGTCGTTTCATTTCTTTCCAAGTGTAGGTAATTAAAACAGGGTTTTAACTGACACTGCTGCTGGAATTAGAAAGTTAGAGCCCTGTTAAATTAGTTTTATTCTTTTAATGGTTTAGGTTAAAGTTTAATAATCAAAAAGGATGTCTAATGAATTGAGTTCATAAAACCTTAAGTATGTATTAATTTTTACAACAATAGGGCCCTATGAAACAGTTTTCATTTTTCTGGATTTATGATTTAATACAAGTTATCAAAAATGGTAGTAATGAAAAAATGCATGACACTTCAACTTTTAATTAATCTTTTAAAATGTAGTCAAATAAAGCTTGAACTAACTTTTTTGGTGAATAAAGTGCTGCACAACAGAGGTTTAGCGTTTAAATACTAACTGTATTCCTCTGTTGTGCAGCTCTGTTGTACTTAAAAAATTGTGATATTGAGTGATATTCCTTCAAATGTTTTAATAAACAGTATTATTGTTGTATTATTGTACTGTAAACTACACAACAGTCTTTTTGTGGTTTAATATTCCCAGACACTAGTCCAATATCATGATTTGATTACACAATTTACTCATAGTAAAGTGTTCTTTTGATTTGTTAATTCAAATTTAGCCAAATTCTGTGACATTACATTATATAGTAATGTGTTTTATGACAATTCTGCGACTCTCTCAGCATTTTACGAACTGCAAAAATCACAGGACCCTACAAATTCAATAAAGACTATCATGTGTTTGGCACAGACTATTAGAAAGCCTGATAAATGTGTGTGTTAAATTTCAGAAAATGTATAAAACAAAACTGTTATAAATGATCTAATCCTAGGTGGTTACAATTGTCATACTGTTATTCTCAGCCCTTTGATCACTGAATCATTTGTCCTTCTTTGGATAAAGAGCACAGACAAATCCCTGTGTTTTCGTCCTAGTGTGAGAAAGTTTTGGAGAATATATTCCTATCGGCAAGTTACCAAAAACATTGAGAGCAAAAGAATTTCAATTCCTCTTTTCCCCAGACGGACTTCTAATAAAACAGACCTTCTAAATTCCCCTTTGCATCTGTATTTCAATGGTATATTCGCCACCCATTCTCTTCCGTAAACATCAATATATGCGAATAATTTCTACATCACAACATTATCCCTTTTTTTTTTTTTTTTTACAACAACATAGACTTATTTTACAGCATTAGAGGTCCTTTGTTATATACACTGGCCAAACCAATATGTAGCATGGCATGTCAAGGCTGTATTGATGTTATAACAACCTGTCATAATCCTCAACATCTGCTGTTATAAATTGTTAAATGAAACCAAATTTACTGATGCAACCAGTGCAATTGCAGCAGAATAGAAAGAGAAACCTGAAAAAGGAAAAGAAACCCGAAAAGGGCTAAAAAGTTCCTCCTCTAGACCTGTGCAGCGAACCACAATCTCAACACACATATCTCAAAAGTGACGTCAATCACACCAGCAATGGATTCAGGTGTTGACATGAAACTGGGAGACTAATGATATATTTACACAGCTGAGGTGACAAATGCATTTGCAAGGGAACAACAACAGAAAACTGAGGCTGTAAAATGTTAAAGAAATAAATGTAATTGGTTTAAATATGAAATTACAGGTAAGATTCCATTTGTTAACATGAACTAACAATTCTAAAGCATTTATTAATCTTGCTAACATTAACAAAGATGAATAAATTCTGTAACAAAAATATTGCTCATTGTTAGTTAATACATTAACAAAGGGACCTTACCAAATTATAAATATAGAAACGCTACAGTCTAAATAAAATATGAAACTAATAATTAGAATTGTCTGCCATGACAAAGGCCAAACAGAAGGCTGCTATGATGCTGCATTTCATTCACACAGAATGTAAAGCAGCACCAGAGCCTCCTCTTTTATAATAGAGATGCAACGTTGTGTATTTTGGAGCAGCCCTTTAGTCAGCTGTTTAAAGATGCCTTTAAGAAAGAGTAGTTTTTGTTGGAGGTAAATATAGTTCTCGCCATGACGAAGAAAAAAAACAACACATGATGTTGCAAATCTAAATCTGCATCAAATGCACCTGTGCCCATCATAACTGCATAAGCTTCGTCAATCACAACAGCACTCGTGCCTGCTGACGTACATTCACAATCCCCTCAAAATAAGCCTCCACTGAGACTGTGAGCTGTACATATCAAACTCTCTTTGAAGACAAGAGACGTGGCTCTCTAAATCACCGGGCCGAGGGCGGAAAACACACGGTCTGTTTTGGTTTCTGAGAGCAGAACGCGACGGCAGCGCAGGCCTCATATCGCTGCACAAGTCCATCCTGCAAACTCACCCATCTTTCCTCTTTGCTTTGTACACATGGCCATATGTCCCCCGTCCAACTTTACATCCCTCGTACTCAAAGAGGTCCTCGACTCGTTCTCTCTCCCCGGTGAGCTTCACTTTGAAATCATAGTCCATTTTCACCGTTATTCTGGGGATCCGGGCTGTGGCTTCCCTTTAAAGCGCCGCTGGGGAGGCAACTTACTTCAAGCCCCGTTTAGACAATTAGTTGCCTTCCCTCGCGTCGCTTTTCAGCTCAACTAAAGAGTCCACATTTACCGCGAGCAATTACGAGCAGCTGAGACGGCGTTTGAACCACGTGTGCTTTTTATCTGACAAAAAGTGCAGAGTGTTATTGGACTATCACACGCTTTCTTTGATATATCTGTGCAACTGCGCCGCTCAGCCGGTATCTCACCCGGGAGAGTTGAGCGTCCACGTACGGTATGTCGCAAAACGTCGTGAACGCCTCTACCGACCACACAGACTGCGAGGAATGGGCTTTGTGGCGCACCACGTGGATTTTAACTCTTTACTAAAGAGGGCTTTTGTTTTTTAAATTTTTGTTTACGCATACGTTGTTTTTTCTTTTGCATTTTAACATAAAATATATAGACAAATGTTTATTAACCATATATAATTAACAACAATTTCACAAAGTGTAATGGCTTAAATTATGCACACAATAAAAAAATAGTATAATAAAACAAAATAATACAAATGTTAGCTTAACTATAAATATGACATTTATTAACAATAATATTGAATGCCCTTTTTGCTTTTACATTTATACAAAACACTACACTATTATAGTTATATCCTGTAGCATCTGATGTTTTGAAATTAAGCACTTCGTTGCTCTCAAAAATGTCTCCCACTGTTATTGTGCTTATTATTATTATTATTATTATTATTTTGAACCTTTATTAAACCTCTTCAAATAACAAACAGGCATTATTGCTTGTAAACGCACACACAAACACGCACGCATACATATATAATACTTTCAAATAATAAATACTGAAATATATTAAAACAAATTATAATATTATTAGATTATAACATGATATAATAATTAAATTAAACAACAGCGGCTTAATCGACACATATTGCATTTATTATAATTTAATATTGATTATATTATAATTTAATTTATTTTATAATGTATTTTTATTACATTATAATTTAATATTGATAAAAATTAGCAATATATAATATTGATAAAAAAAATAATAAAGATTAGCAACACTGAATTGCATTATCCCAGAAAGAGAAGAAATAGCAAAGAAACGTTAATAATAGGTGCATTATAGTGTTGTTACTGACGTATTACTGTGGGAACTGGTTTTGCGCACGTGGTAGTTGTCCGGACAGTTGTTTGTGTGGCTCCGTTGGTCCCATCTTGGCTACATTGTAATCAGAGCGGAGAGGAAAGAGAGCTCGTCCATATTACAGCTGCTGTTTCAGGTACTTACATGTCTATTACTAGCTTTGTTTCTTTATTTTGTTCTCAGTCTGAACTGTGTTATTACATTTCATATTTTCTGTTACATTCTTGTGTCAGTGACATTTTCCCCATCTTGTCAAAAATAATGATCTAAACCTTTCATTGGCCCACAGTTAGCTTGTCAGCAATCTGTCGACACCATCAAAGGTGTTGCGCATTTAAAATGACAGCTCGCTCCGCCGCATGGTTTGCGTTTGCCCGATGACAGACGACGGTGACAGTTTAATGACAAATTTCAGTTGTGAATTTCACCCCGTGCAGAGTGCTAGCCTGGGCTTTTTATTGTCTCTGGGATAGGTTGCTAGCTGACATGGAGCCCGACTTTTTCTTTGTCATGTTCCTCCTTTGGCCGATGCTGAGTGGATAGTCTGGCTGTCAGTCATGCCTTCTCGGACGCTGATTGGTTGTGAGGCTGACAGCCCAGTTTTGGTGCCTGACTTGTTCTGCGGTGCTGTCTGTGGCCTACTGTATTATAACAGAGCAGCAATACTGTTTGAAATTACTGAGGTGTTATTCATATGAATTATTTTGACGCTATTGTCAACGTCACGTGGCTCTCGGTGTGTTTTGACCTGTGTCAAAGCGGTTTTGCTTCCAAATTAGGATTTACGGATTGCCTTTCTGAGGCGTTCATTTTGTCGTGCTGTCTACTAATGGTGGCTATGTTTTAGACAGAGAGAAGTTTATGCTTAAGACTATCCTTATGTATATCCTCGATATTTTGAGTGCATTTTCTCGCTGTCTCATTTTCAATGATTTATATGTGGAGCTGGTTTCTGTATTAACATAGACCATGATTTCTAAAATGATAACTGGCAGATTGTAGAGTGATTTTTCTTTTATGCTGCTGTCTTCATGTGTTTATTGAAGATGAATAGCTCACATGATGTGTTAGGGAATTATTAGTTATTTTTCATCAAAATCCTTTTTTGCTTATTCGTTTATAATTACTGTGCATGCAATTTTAATGACCTACATGACATTGTATTCTTAAAAATTAATTTACCACCACAGAACCATAAAATCAAAGTTGATTAAAATGGAAAAACTTAAAATATATGGTGACCAGTTACAAGGCCACAAATTTTACATGTTCTCTTATAAATTTAAATACTACCGTTGATAAGAAAAGTCCAGAGAAAGAAAACAGAATGAAACTGAACTGAGACAAAGCCATAACTGGGCAGAGTGTAAGTATCCATTGAACAATTTTTGTTATTTTATTTCATCTTGTTATGTCTGTGAGCAGCGGTTTCTGTGGTGATGGACCCTCCCGGCGGCCGAGACGAGCGTCATCGTCAAGCGGAGCGGCTTCGGCGGGAGGAGGCATACTATCACTTCATTAATGAACTGAGTGAGGAGGAATACAGACTAATGAGAGACAGCAATCTCCTGGGAACACCTGGTGAGAACACACTGAACCCGGCAGTATGCAAAGATGCATGTAGTTTCGTTTACACAGAGAAATATTTAAAGCATTTTACAAAATGTAAGGTGTGAGGAAGTACAAATTTCCAAACCTAGCCTTTTACTTAAATGAACAATAGATGGATATTAAATAGGGTGTGTCTTTGTTTGATTACAGGTGAAGTCACAGCAGAGGAGCTGAGGCAGCGTCTGGATGGTGCAAAGGAACGAGTGTCATCTCAGCCACGCCCTGAAACCCGCCCACAGAGCAGTGAGGCAGAGGGCAGTAGTGGTAAGGACATAAAGAGATAGTTTTGGATTCAGTTGCTCAGCTATACTAACTAACTAACACCTTGCAGGCAGAGTCACAATGCAATTACAAAACAATTTAGGATGCATCTATGTTTTTTTAGCAACCGTGTAGGGGCAAAAATCTTGGAGTTAAGGTTGTGACAGTATACATCCTTATGCAGCTATAGTAAAACATGTATGATCTGACCCACTAATTGAAAAAGAATGAAGTGGGCATAAATGCAATACCAAAATGAACTTAAACTTTGTTATTGCTTTGTTATTGTCAGTCGATGTTTGTGATTCTTGTGAATGTAAACTATATTGATAAGAAATAGGTAACATGCAATGTTGATAAATGATTTTTTCTTTTCCAGGTGCAGTCGAGCCAGGTGCGGAGACGTCTAACGGAGACTCCCTGTTGGAGTGGCTGAACACTTTCCGGCGCACAGGAAATGCTACACGTAGCGGGCAAAGCGGAAATCAAACATGGCGTGCCGTCAGCCGCACCAACCCCAACAGCGGCGAGTTCCGCTTCAGTCTTGAGATCAACATCAACCACGAGCAACCTGAGCCTGGAGAACACAGCGACACCCCTGACCCGACCGAACTTCCAATGCCTCCTCCTCCTCCCCCAGTGTCGTCTACCCCTGCACCCACGTCCCCTTATAACCCCTCAAGGTCTGCACCTTACTCACTTCAACACCCCACACCGTACTCTACGGCCAGGCCCACTCTGGGACGGAGGGCCGCGGTGCGCCGCACTCGCAGTAGCACGGCTTCACCTGTAACGCCACCTCTGACCTCACAGGCTCCTCCCACAGCTCTTCGGAGGAACTTGCCTTCGTTGCCAAGCTCTCCTCCTCCACAGGCTCCACTAGCTTTTCAGTCACAAGAGCAGGATGGTGGAGCCGTAAGGGGTCAAATACAGGTCACAACCTCCTCAGTTAACACAGGGGAGGGGCAGAATGGAAATGAAGGCCCAGACTGCCCCACCGCTCTGCCTCAGTCCGGCCCCCAGGTGGCGCCGGCAGCCCGCGAGCCACGAAACAGCAGGACTCGTTCACGTGGCCGCGTGCGCCGAGCAGCAGGAGCAGGCGGGGTTTTGTCTCGCTCTTCGAGACGTAGCCGCTCCCCCCTGGACAGAAACCCTGCCTCCAGCGTTAGCCCCACCCATAGCAGCAGCGCCGCCCCAGTGGAGTCCACCGGAAGTACAGCTGTAGCTATGGAAATGGGCGAGGCCGCTGTAGAGCCAGCTGCTCCTACAGATCCTCCAGAGGCAGGTGAGGAAGAGGGGGAAACACCTGTATCAGGTGCTGGAGGTGTGCGGCGCCACCCCACTATCATGCTGGACCTCCAGGTGCGGCGCATCAGGCCGGGTGAGAACCGGGACAGGGACAGCATTGCCAGTCGCACTCGCTCTCGTGCTCGGGCCGCCGAAAACACAGTCACCTTCGAGAGCGACAGTGGCGGCTTTCGGCGAACCATCTCTCGCTCGGAGCGTGCGGGAATCCGTACTTACGTCAGCACTATACGAATCCCGCTGCGACGCATTTCTGAGACGGGCCTTGGCGAGCCCAGCTCAATGGCGCTTAGATCTATCCTGCGCCAGATCATGACCGGCTTCGGTGAGCTCAGTTCTCTCATGGAGACGGAAGCAGACTCGGAGACCGCCACTCCCAACCAGGACTCCGCTTCTGCTGCTGGAGCCCAGGCGTACCGCGTTGGGAGTGGTGAGGGTGGTGTGGCCCATGGCGGAGTGGAATCGGCACGAGAAGGTTTAGTGGCGGGTGAGGAGGAAGGACAAGTGCGGGTGAGCAGGACTGGGACGGAGGGACGACCTAGTAGCAGGGACACTAATAGCTTGGTGGAAAATGGGACGTTGCCCATCTTAAGGCTGGCGCACTTTTTCCTTCTCAACGAAGATGAAGACGAGGAGCACCCAAGGGGCCTCACCAAAGAACAGATCGACAATCTGGTCACACGCACTTACGGTCAGGTCAACCTGGAGGGCGAACTGGGCCGCGCTTGTAGCGTCTGCATCAACGAGTACGCTCAGGGCAACAAGCTGCGCCGCTTGCCCTGCACCCACGAGTTCCACATCCACTGCATCGACCGCTGGCTATCTGAAAACAACACCTGCCCCATCTGCAGGCAGCCTATTCTGTCCAGCCATCAGGAATGATGTCCGGCTGTAGCTATCAATCAACGGACTGAACGACTGACTTTTGTTCCACCGTCGGTGGTACCTGTACATAGTGCTTCAATGTTTTCATTCTCTGAGATCCATTGTATTCAAGCTAAAGGTAGAACCAAAAGCAGAAAAAGACTATAATGCAGAGATTTAACAAAGCTTTATTTTTTTAGACTCCTTTTGTTTTCATCTCTTCTTCCTCTTCCATTCACCATTATGCTTTGCGGACATATTAACAGACGACGTGACTAACTCGGACGGAGTTAGGAATGTTAGCTTCAGCTGAAGGTGCGGTTACATTTACTGCTATTTGGCGAATTTTCGTGGGCAAATTCCAGTCATTTCAACAGGTATCCATGTGATTGGGAACTTCGTGTGAGGGTGAACAATTTGATTGGTAACTCGTTCACCGCATTGACCAACAGAAAGCTGCTTGGTTTGGAAGTAACTTCTCTGTGTGCTGTGCGTCATAAATCGCTACTCTATTGAAAATAGACATTGGATCTTTTTTGCCTGTGAAATTTCACCGAAATTTCACTAATGCAACCGCACCTTAATTCTATCTCACTTACGAACTTTTAAGTTTGGTGGCTTCAAAAAATGGATAGACCTCTTAAGACTCTTTAAGGACATGTAAATAAATGAATGTCTGTGTTTTCAGTTTTAACAGTAAGAAATATTCTAGAAAGAACCGTACATTGGTTCAGTTGCATTTTCAAAAGGAACCTTTACTTTTAAGCGCTTGCAGAGAAATCCCCCGGTTTTGAAGCTCTATGAGTCCTCCATGTAAATGCTCCTTAATGTTGGGCAGTGTTCTTTTAAATGCATTTTCAATCAAAGCAGGTTTTTAGTGTGATTTTTATGGGGTTGATGGTATATGAATGATGCACCTGGTCGTAGATGAATTTGTCGCTGAAATTCCATCGCTGAAACACTACAGAGCTCAATTTTTAAGCGTGGTCATTATTTCCCCTGTGGACTAAATATGCTTTCCAATTTGAGTGTCATTACATTTCTAATGAGAACAAGCCATTTGCATTTGAACAATGTTTTTGGAGTGCCGATCGGATCATATGATATTGTATGAGCTAATAAGTGCATGCTTGATTTGTACCTGTGTATAAACCCCTGCACATAGTTCACCATGTTTTAATGAAAAGCTGAAATTGATTATCACTTGAAAGCACTTGTCAGCAGCTGCACTATAAGGCAGTACATTCAAGCCTGTCATAGGCCAGACTTCTTCCAGGGTGATGCAATGATACAAGAAGGCAATGAAAGACATTGGATTGTGGTTAAATATTGCTGTTTTCCTACTTTTATCCTTCACATTTAGCTATTTTTATAGTTTTTATCATCACATGCTCTTGTACCGCACACATACGTCCTGCCCTGCTTACCTTCCCTCAGTATTTTAACGTACAATGGTTTCACTTAAGGCCTTGTCTGAAAGCCCCGTTTGCTCTGAATTACCATTTTGTACCCTTCATGCAGTGTTGCTCGTTCCCCATGTGAGGCAGAGCGTGAAGTAGGACTTCTGAATGAAAGATCATGAATGTAGTGGTACCTTGCGTCTTTCCAAGGTACACTTTTCCTCAATGTACAATAGATGTCTGCTTATGTTTCAGGATCTCGATTAAAACAAAGACAGAGTCTGTTATTCAACACCTGTCCTCGATGTTATTTTCTTGTATACTAAAATATCTCTTTATTTTGTCTGTGAGGATGTGTGTATGTTCTGTAAGAAGTGTGAACTGTAAGTATGTGTGTGTATATTGCTGAATGGATCAGAATGGTTTCCGAGCTGTTGTGTATCTGCGAGTGGGGGATCTTTGGCCATGAAGTTTAGATATTTAATGATGAAAAATTGACATCATTGAGATATGAATATGTATTATGTTATAATGTGATGCTAAAACAGAAGAATATGTATTCTGTTACTATGTAATAAAATAAAACACATTGATTTTTTCTTCTCTGCTCCCTAACAATGGAATGATGACATGCTTTATTATTCCTTCCTAGGAAACTAATAGGGTTTTCATACATTGAAAAAAAGGTGCTTTGTGCAGTACATTCTACACTTCCATTCAAATGTTTGGGGTAAGAAAGTTTTTTTTAATTAATATTTTTA
Source organism: Tor tambroides (assembly GCA_021397915.2). Lineage (NCBI taxonomy): Eukaryota > Metazoa > Chordata > Actinopteri > Cypriniformes > Cyprinidae > Tor > Tor tambroides. Next base: position 61,051 of record JAFVLL020034680.1, read on the forward strand.
TTCAGCAAGGATGCATTAAAATGATCTCAAGTGACAGTAAAGACATTTATGTTGTTATGTTTGAAATACAAGCTGTTCATTTAAACTTTACATACATAAAAAAGTAAAAATAATAAGAAATATTTCTTGAGCATCAAATCAGCATATTACACGTGACACTGAAGACTGAAGTAATGGCTGCAGAAAATACAGCTTTGTCATCACAGGATAAAGTTACATTTTAAATTTTATTAAAACTGAAAACTGTAAAATTCATTCTAATTTTTAGCTGTTTTTTTATCACTACACTGCGTGCATAATTATTAGGCACATTGATATTCTGATCATATTTTTTTCCAAGCACATTTTACAAATTCCAAACCACATTTTGTATTTAATCATTTATAAGTGATATATAATTGTTTATGAAGGCTGGAAGTCCTAAAAATGACCCTCAATAAGAATAACATGATGAAGTGTTATGAAATACATGAAGACTGATTTTTTTATAGGCTTTATAGACAGATACGTTGAGAGTGATTCTTGAAGGACCAGCATCACATCCTCTTGTACCACTTAAAGAATTTATCTTGAAGGATTTTTTACCCAAGAAAAGTCTCTGAGAACCTGACACATTGCACTTCTGGAGACTCCAGGTAGGTTGCAGTTCTGGAAAATGGTGGCTCTGGAGACTAAATGGCTCCTGATGGTTTCACACCTAATTCTTCACTTTATACAGCAGTTAAACAAGAATTTAATATTAAGACACTTACGTTTTAGACACAATATTGCCTGTTTTTGCTCTATTTCGGCAACAAATATAATTCCAATTTGGTCTCTGAGCAACATGATGCTTTGTTCCTGAATGAATCAACCGTTTAAATGATTCGTTCAATCGCAATGACTCACTTATTAACAGTGACTTTCTGCCACCTACTGGCGGTTTTAATTTCTCATTAAAGTATCTTTTCACTTTTTTAAAAAATAATTTCAAATATCAGTATTCAACGTTTTATGTTTAAAATATCAAAACAGTATAAATTGCATTTGTAACTGCAGGTTAAATGCATTCATGTCCTGCATTAAACTGTGTAAATGCATCTAAATGCCACTTCTAATGCAGCTTCTGTGTTTTCTCTGCATTGCAAAGATTAATTTTGTCAATACTGATTTCATTTGCTTGGTAACAGCCCAAATGACTTATTATTCTAATTGACTGATTTAATTTAAGAATTTGACAGAAAAGATGATGCACACTTTTAGAAAAAAATGGCTTTGTAAAGGTAAAAATGCCCATAAAAGGTAAAAATCAATTTAAATTTATTGAAAGAGATTATTTTCTATCACTGCTGTGAACTGATCACCACACAGAATATGCAGA
>JAFVLL020034681.1:0-23317 GCA_021397915.2 Tor tambroides
GACAGCGATGAGGGGTAAATCGAGTTGTGGCATCACAGTGGAAAAGCCTAAGGAGGACACGCTGGAGATGGAGAGAAGGGGGAGGAAAATGAGGGCGAAAAGGGGGAGAGTATAAGGTAAGAGGTTAGGGAAAGGGGGATGGGGAAGCTGTGGAAGGGTATATAGAAGAATTCTGACACTGTCAAGATAAGAAGTAGACTGTAATGATGCTTTTTGAAGGTGTGAGAGAGCAGACTGAATAAAAGCAGACATCTGCCATAAGCCAAACACACTCAACAAGACAGAAGCTCCATTTTATATATAAACTCAGCGACAAGAACGTAGCCAGTGTGCAACAACAAAAATATCCAATTGCTGTCCACATCTCCCAAAACGATAGAAGACCTTTCTCCATGTTGTTTGGTGACATGTTAAGAATCTGCTCTCACGTGCAAGTCTATGTGAGAACAAACTGCAGTCGGGGAAAATTATGTAATTGAAACTTCTAGTTGTGATTGAAAGCGAAAGAGTTTTTAAATGAACACAGGATGTCAAGATTTAGTTTTGTAGTGTGCGTTTGGCTTTACTCAAGGAGAAACTTGCAGCCTCATCCAATGCTTCCTCAATCACATTGCTCATATTAATGTCCCACTCCACTGAGGGCCTACATCTCACGCACATGGAGGTTCCATCTCTATGACATCTCAGTCTGACTTCAGGTTTGTGTGTGTATGTGCAAGTGCGCACACTTTTACGACCAGTAAAAACCCACAGGCATCCGCAGTGGGATGCAGCCCCACACCACCGCCACAGTCATATGTCTTAAGATGACATCAAAAGAACACCACGAGCTGTTGATGCTCCCTTTACCATCTCTCCAGTATTTCACACAACCCACCGTAATTCACAGCACATAAAACCTTAAAACGGCACATAAAACAGTTCATCTCTTTTCAGTGTCGGCTTCCCGGGCTTAAAAATTAAATATGTTTTACCGCAGGTACATAACTAAAATATAGAGTTTAAAAAAAAGGTCTCGTAAAAGATTCAAACAGGATTTGACTACGTGTTCAGAACGGGGAAGCTTGGGTCTCTCCCTGCAGGAGCACTGCGGAGGCGAGCAGACTTCCACAGTAGGTCCAAATCTATAGAATAATCAGCATCGCATGGAGATGTGTGATATTATGAATACCCAGAATGCTCTCTTATGACATGTGGAGAGAAAGACAGTGAGAAATCTGGCCCAAACTGTTTGACTCGTTGAGCTCACAGCGTTATAAAACACGCTGCCATTCAATCAGTTTAAAAACATAAATGGAGGGAAAGGCAGAATGCTGAATGAGAGGGAGGAATGAAAAGCATACTGAGGAAAAGCATACCGAGAAGGTAAAACATCTGAAACTCATGAAGAAACCGATATCCAACATCCTATGAAGGTGAAGTTCAGTGACATTTGTGAAGTCTGGTGTTTACCTTTCAGGAGAGCACTTTTACAGCTGTTTTTCTTTCTTTCTGGCCTCTTGTTTTATTGAATATGGAATATTGTTTTTTGTTTGTTTTTTTTTTGCGTCGTTTTTGAATCTCCAGATCATCCTGGTCCAATTTAAGCCTTTAGAATTAAAATTTACTTGCTCTTGCTGTGTCCTAACCAGAACGATTCCAGCAAACTTAAATATGTTTCATGATGCAATAAATTTACTACCATTCCGAAGATATGTTACCAGACGGATATGTACAATGTATAATGGAAGGAGAATTTGGACCAACCTGAATTCACTATCCCTTTTGTTCATTGCTTGCTGTGCTTGGTCATAACAAAAACTTTAGACTAACTAAAATGGAATAGATAGATGTTACTGATTTATGTGTTACTGGTTAGGCATGCCTGGTTAGGACACAGTGTAAGGCTTCCAATTATGAAGTGGAGACAAAGCACAAGCGGAAAGAACAAAGAATGTGTGTATGAGACAGAGAGAGAGAGAGAGAGAGAGAGAGAGAGAGGGAGAGAGGGAGAGAGAGACAGTGAGAGAGAGAGAGAGAGAGAGCGCGAGTGAGAGAAAGAGAAAGAGAAGGTGAAAATCAAATGAGAAAGATGGAGGAAAAAAAAGAGGGATGCTGTCCTCCTGGACTAGCCTTGGTCCCATGTGCAGACCTTGCCGTAGGCTCAGAGGGAGAGAGACGAACGAAAGGAAAAGCGTAGAAAGGTGAAAGAGGGATTTGTTTGTTCCTGAGGTCATGTGCGGCACACAAAGCTCTCCAAGTGGAAATCAAAATCAAAATCAAGAGGTAGAAGAAGAGTGATATGTTTAACTCTGTTAAAGATGACCTGCAAGTGAAGAGAAAGTTTCTCTTTAGGACACACTCCATTTTATATCTTTGATGTTCTTAATTTCCTCAAAGGGGTTATACAATGAAAACTTAAATTACCTTTATCTCTCTCGAAATTATATGTATTACATAAACATACTGAAACTTTTAGAACTAGGGGTCAGTAATATTTACTAATGTTTAAAATAATAATAATAATAATAATAATAATAATAATAATAATACTGTAACAGTAATAATAGCTGTTTTCTATTTTAGTATATTTTAAAATATAATTTATTCCTGTGATAGCAAAGCTAAATTATATAATATTTTTTGTGACAACCATAATTCAGGATTCTTTGATAAATGGAAAGTTAAAAAAAATAGCATTTATTAGAAATAGAATTATTTTGTAAAATTATAAATGTTTACTGTCAGTTTTTATTAATTTAATGCATCCTTGCGGAAAAAAATAAAATAAAATAAAAAAAATGACTGACCTTTAACTTTTGGTGGTGTATATATTGATTTAAGACTAAATATATACATACTAACAACAGTGAACACTCACTGAAAGATAGGGCAGCACTAACTGTATTGGTATCAACAACAAACCTAAAAAGTACTGTGACTAACTTCAAGGTTAGAGCCTATTTTTAATAGTAATGCATATATATGACAGTAATAGAGAACAATCTGAACAGATTCAGTGATTAAGTAAATTGTAACCAATATGGTCTATGATTCCTGAATCCTGTGTTTGATTCAGACGGATTTTCTGATTGATTTTTTGACCAATCAGACTCACAACGAATATGGATTACACAATGAAAACTGCAGTTAGTAACGTAATCTAGGATACTCATTTTAGGTAATGTATTCTGAGTACTTTTTTAGATTACTTTTAGATTACTTTTTTTTTTATCAAACTTGTTTTAAACTTACCATTAAAACCATATTGATATAAAAAAAGTAAAGAGAAAGAAAATATATTCCTTGAAATATTTTTCTTTCTTTCTTTCTTTCTTTCTTATAGTCAAAGCTGAATGGTATAACACAGGAGGATTTTTAGAAAGGAAAATTTAAAAGAGGAAAAAAGAAGTAGTAGGGAGAACTAATTATGAATAATTTGCTGCCATTGTGTGAATAATATGTAATCATGTAATCCATAAAAAGTAACTATAATCTGATTATGAGCATTTAAAAATGTAATATAATCTAATTACAAGTACTTAATTTTTGGAATCTGATTATGTAATCCAGATTACATGTAATCAGTTACATGTAATCTTGCTGCTGATTCAGCAGCACTACTTCTAAACAGCAGAGAATCACTGTTTCAGAATGTGAAAAATAGTCCGAAAAATACAATTCAACTGTTTTTAGTGCGAAACAGCCTTTACTAACATTATAAGTAGACCTAAGGGAAAGCAAAACAAATATAATGCTAAAAAATGTATGAGTGTATGACTAAGCGCTAACTATAAAATATACGCCTGTGCTGCAACTCTAAACCATGTTCAGAACCAACCCTGAACCGAGACATGAATACACATCACATGACCCTTCCCTCGCTCTTGGTAGCCCTCAGCACAGCGACTATTAAGATATTGGCGGCGAAGTTTCTTCCTCTTCCCTCTCCCAAACGCCTTCCTCCTGCAGGTTGGGGAGGTTGCGTTTGAGGTGAACTCTGCATAGCACTATCTCAGGGAAAAAAAAAAACAAAGTGATCAATGTGGGGAGGCGATGCGAGGTTCCCTAGGACAAACCAATCAATGCATGAGAGGAACCTTGCCCAGGGCCCTTATGCAAATGGAGGCACGTCCGGTAACCCCGGGAGCCGACATGTGCGTCAGATCAATGGGGCGCTGCATTAAAAACCTTACAGCTATATCAGATGCCTGCCCACTAAATATGTAATGATGAACCCCTTAAGATTCGACTGTGAACTCTTTAACTAGCGGCAGAGGCACATGTGTGAAAGCAAAAAGGCTCGATCTGTACATCGAGATAGACGTACTGGATTAAATCGGACACTTGATTATTGTCGTTTGCTGCGGACAGCACATACACACACACTGGTAAATTTAGACTTGGAAATTAGGCTGAAGTATTCAAAATGGTACGGTGACATAGATGCTAAACACAACAGAATGCTAAAACAACTATATAAAGGCTATTTTACATTAGCATGGGACGAAATGAAGTGTCAAACAGACGTCTGAAATATGTCTGTCAAACCATGACAGGGCTCATCACGGATGTTCAATGGCTTATTGTAATACATAATTGCATATTCTATTAGGCAGTACTCATAGCGATATACATTCACATGCAAATGATTTCGTCCAGATGAGCCACACAGAAGATGACAGACAATAAGCAGGCATAACAAACACGTCTATGTCAGCGCAGACGCATAAACACTGGCGCGCACGCCGCAATCTCGGAGTTACACATCAAATCAAAGTCTCTTCTCACTTCAAAGTGTATTCTGGACACACCGACACACACATTCCTGGAGCATGTCTTATCGTCGGTGTGAAGATAGGCCACTCCACACAGGCGTTTGCTGATAGTTTATTTATAGAAATAGTGGAGCAGGGTGATTTCTCTTATCGTGCGCTCGTTTCGGCGTGAATTTATCCCTCCATCCATGTTTATGCACTAAACTCTCTGAGCCTGTTAACAAGCAGCGGCTAATTAAGCTTGTGACAGAGAAAAGATGAAGTGGGGGAGGAAAAAATGAGAGGGAGGGAGAGAGACAGACGGAGAGAGAGTCTGAGTTAAATGCATAAGGTTGACCTCACATAACTGCGGCGGCAAAGGGATGCACAACATTACTAAAGTTGAAAATAAAACTGTTTTAAGATGCAACAGAAATAAGACGATAATACAACAGTAAATAAAACCACAGCACAATAAGCGGCAATACAAAAAAAGACCCATAATACACACAAATAACACAGAACAACAGAATTAAGACAGCACAGCGGAAATACAACATAAAACAATGAGAATAAGCCACAACATCAGAATTACGCTACAAAAACTCAAACACCACACTGTATACACAAAACAAATTTTGGCCACAACAAAACACAACACAATGCCAAACATAAATCACAGAACAACACATAGAAGTGACAATAAAAAAGTGACACCATAACATAACTGTCGTACGACACAACATGAATAAACTCCATTGATGTGCTTTTGGATTTGATATTGTGAAATACTGAAGTAGCTGTGTGTGAAAAAAATTGTTCATAAGACAGAAGATCTTGCCTGGAGATCTGTTCGTTTGTGTAATATTTAACAGATAGAGTGTCTATAGTGTCTTTATATAGTCAATAAAACGCAGCTACTATTTCCATTTTACCAAGGTGCCATATGCTTAATATAATGTTCTCTTGAGGTGGATCTGTAATGAACAGACATACTCATAAAAACGTCTAACAACATTTACTGAGCAGCGTCAGAACTCATTTGAGCCAAAACAGCTGACACACACTTTTCCTTCATGATAAACACAAACACCCACTCTTCAAATTCATATAACTATGATTTGGCTGTTCAAATAAGCAGTTTGGTATTAGCAGTACAAAACAATCACACAGTAACTGCAATTATAAAACCAACAGCCATTAGGCATGTTCTATTAAATTGCTAATATTATTACTAACAATATAGTCTTCATAGTATAAACTAATTTTTAGTCAGCAACAAAAGTACTGTTTCTAAAAATTAAGAGAAGAAAACCCTCTCAAAGTAAGTATCCCTTATGCGTTAGTTCCATATTTATGTACTGTGGTGCAGTATTTATATCAAAAAATACCATGAAACAGATCTGGTGTGTATGTAGACAGTGAGATGGAAAGCTAATTATTTTCAGCACACACAGAACTCCACCCCCTCTGTGACCCTGTTTCAGCGTAACACACCTGGACGGCAAATTGATATCAATTAAAAGCCGCATGCAGACGGGCTTCCATTCTCCAACAACAATCTGTGCATACTAGATTGCTCGTCATCTTCGAAAAACAAACAAATTAATGACAAAATGAGCCGGAAATACATAAATAAGCCACTGCCGAGCTGTAGTCAAAGCTCTCTCTCTGGTGAATCCCTCCCAACAGAAGTCCAGGAGGGAAAAATTGGGTTTGAAGCGGCCCGTCATAAATCAAATAAATTAATAAATAAATAAATAACAGAAAATGGCATAAACAGGCAGATAAAGAAAACAACGCCTGGGAGGAGGTAAAAAGGAAAAAGGCAATCCACAGTGGGGGAAATCTTTTACAATGTTGATTGACTCTTTTCAAGCTACAGAAACGATCCACACACAGGGTCTGGGAAGACTGTCGGCTGTTAATCAGGGGAATTCTCCAAAAATGCTGAGGTCCAAAGAAAGCCTTTGTCTGTTGTGTGAATCATCCAATCAGGACTTGAACCCAGTTCACCATCACACCCTGTCAGACCTGATCATCAGAGCTCAAATAAATAACGACAAGTCTGAGCTTCAAGCAATGACAACTGTTTCAGTTTAAAGAAAAAACACTCAATATCATCACATTCATCACAATTAAATAACTGAATTAATCTGAATATATGAATAAAATACTTAAACTTGCTTTTTTTATCTGATAGAAATTAATACTTGTACTTAGCAAGGAGCATTAGTTTGATCAAAAGTGACAGTAAAGCCATTTATAATGTTACAAAAGAATTCTAGATTTTCAACTATTTATTCATCAAAGAATCTTGAAAATATGTATCACAGATTACATAAAAATATTAAGCATCATGACTGTTTTCTAAATTAATAAGAAAGAAATCTCTGCAGTTGTGAATGTTTCGTATTTTATATCAGTCTGCAGTCAGTGAATCAGCAAGATATCAGACCCACTTTTCCAAACAGAAGGTTTTACAGTCAGCAGAGCCGTATTCAAGACTGGAGGCTTAAGGCTGGAATACACTACATGACTTTTAAAATCTGAAGAGATTTTAAAATGCGTGGCATCATACATTTACCAACTTTATGAACAGTCACAATGAAAACTGGGCATCATACACTAAACAACTGAGGACCATACACTACCAGACTTTAATGTCATTCTGATCACAACAAACTCAAGCAGAAAGGCGCACCTTTTGCTAGGAGACGCTGACAAATGAAAACAATATGTGATGTGTATCTAAAATCGGCTGAAAATATCAAACATGTTTGATATCCTCTAACTGGACGGAATCAAAGTCTGAAGCTAAAAAATCATACACTACATCATTTTCTATTAAATCTGTCAACTCAAATCTGCAGACTGGCTCTGATTTTCAGCAACTAGCGTCAACTTCTCCAGACTGTAAAAAGGAAAAGGAAAATCGGGGCAAAAATCGTGTAGTGTATTCCAGGCTTTAAAGTATTACGACAAACCAGCATAACAGCATAAGAAACAATAAGAAAACTTGAACAAAATCTTGTATTCTGGAGTTCAGTTGACTATGGTTTAGTGCTACAGGCCAAGATTCATAATTCAGGTAAAGAAGAGAAGTCAAACCCTTGGTGTCTAGACTGCAGCACCTCAGAGTCAAATGGTTAGAGAAACTGAGTTCTGATGATTCTCCATCAGGTACCAACAATTATGTTTACAATATAACAACCTCTAATACCTTATTACTTGTAACTTGCAATTGAAGTGTTTTATATCCTGATCCACACACAGGTGTATGAAGTTTTTACCTGAACCTATGAGTGCACAACGACACCTAATGACACATGTACATTTGATCCATTTATTTCATCTAAGCTGTGGGCACCCACACACTGGTGCACTAGGAGGCAGATGTATGATTGCATAACTTGTTACATAATGTGCCCCATCTTCTCCAATCCGGCTGCTCTTTTCTCTGGCAGAGAGTCAGGAAGGTTACGTGGAGCTGAGCTCTGCCCTGACGGCTGCTCTAACAGGCCTCCAGCTAAACTCATAGATGAAAGCAACTGCTGCAGCAATCAAGCAAGATCAGATAGAGAAAGAGAAGGATATGAGACAGGTATGATCAGGTGAGATGAAGGGCAGTGCATCACAACTGGATTTGCTTCGGGACCCAAATTTGACACTGGACATCAAATGGCAAGCCAACATGGTACCACAAAATTAAACAGAAATGTCATAAGATTCTGAAATGTACATTTTGCTGTCCTATGGGTGCAGATGATTGTAATGAGTCAGCAGATTTGGAAAAAGTAGGGTAGAACAGCTAACAGTTTTCACACAAGCATTCTTCTTGCTGATGTGGATAAAACACCACATTAAATTAAATTTAATTAGCATGCATATTTATTCAATGCACCACAACAATGCTACTAAAACTACAGTGTGAAACAGACAGCCCAATCAGTATAGTCTGATTACTGAACAAATGACTCTTCTTAGTGAATGAAACACTTACTGCACAACTAGTGTAGTCAGATTCCCAAGTAAACAATCCCAATTAGTCTGTTTTTTTAGAGAATCAAACATGTAAACTAATGTTTTTAGAACAAATTATTCTGAGTCCGATCTGAATCCGAATCAAACACACACAACTAATGTAGTAAGATTCCCGAACAAATGATTCCAATGTGTCTAATCTTTTTATTGAAATGCACACTGTACAACTAGTGTAGTAAGATTCCCAAACCGATGATTCCAATGAGTCAAATCTTTTTAATAAATCAAACACATACTGAACAACTAATGTAGTAAGATTCCCAAACAAATGATTCTAATGAGTTAAATCTTTTTTAATAAGTCAAATGCACACTACACAACTAGTGTAGTAAGATTCCCAAACAAATGATTCTAATGAGTCAAATCTTTTTAATAAATCAAACGCATACAGCACACCTAGTGTAGTAAAATTCCTAAACAAATTATTTTAATGAGTCAGATCTTTTTAATGAATCAAACACATACTGCACAACTAGTCCAATTCCCAAGCAAATGATCCTAATTACTCAGGTCTTTTAAGTGGATCAAACACATACTGCGCAACTAGTGTAGTAAAATTCCCAGACATGATTCTAATGAGTCGTTTTTTTTTAGTGAATCAAGCACACTCAGGTTACAGACTCAGTGAAATGAGTACACTTACTGACTGTTTATGACAACATGTGGTTAAAGATACACATTTGGAATAGTAATGTTGTGTAATTCATGGTTAATGAAACCAGAATGATTAAGAGAAATACAAACCAGAATAGTTAAATTCTTTGTGGTTTCCATTACTAATCACAGATCAATGAATACGAGCCACAGGACAATGTCAACATGGTGGATGCAGTATATCTGGTAAAGTACTACATATTAATGGCTGATAAGTTCAAATTCAGTACATACTATGACAACAGGAACAGGAATTCAAATGCAGCCATAGAGCCAGAATTAGGAAAAAACAGAGTAGCAGAGAGTGAAGAGAGAACAGTTTGTCTACAGTCTCCTCAAACTCTGAATTCATGTCACAGATATGACAAGAAACAGAGACAGTTGAAACAGGCACATAGAGATGGAAGAGTGAGTCCTGACATAAAGCTATCCAACCCTGACGCACCACTCTTACTTAAAGGCACACTTTGATGTATCTATAATTACTACATACTGCCTTCGAAACTAAATCGAATTTCAATGAAAAGAAAGAGAGGCAACATGCTGGAGACATTAATCCGCCTGTGTTTGATGTGCCTGATCAGAAACGTGTTTGTTAGGAGTTAAAGGGAGCAATAATTAAGCCACAGACGGCCTGTTTTCAGGCAATCTGTTATGACGGGTTAAAGACTTTTCTCCTCAACTCTACTCTTTGTGTCCACCTTTTCCATCTTGGCCTCCAATTCCTTCCACCTTGAACCATTATTAAGGCTTATTCACACCAATTCACATGACCGGCCCTCTCATTAGATTGGGTTACGGTCAATGAAATGTACATATGATTTGAGTTCTTGTTAGTCAGAATAAAGTGTCAAATGAATGAATAAATAAAAACTGAAATAATACACTATAAATACTCATAAATAAGTTTCAATTGAGAAGTTATAAAACTATAAAAAAAAAAATAGAATGTCAAACAGATAAAATGATTAAATAAATTTGACTTGAGATGTTATACAAGATCATTCATAACATCTATACAGATAATCTGTGTTTGACGACTAAGTTCAGTCCTCCAGTCCTGTCAATCCATACCAGAGATAACCAAACCAATGAAAAGCATAAGCATGGTTTGCATATGAAATAGTGTGTGCAAGTGAGCATTTCGTCTATGTGTGTGTTTGGAAGCGAGAAAAGAGGGGAAAAACAGGGATGCATCAGAGAAAGACGGCTAAACAGATCTCTGGAGGAAGACCGCCATGCCTCCACCAGCGAGGGGCTGTCACGGCCACAACGCCACATAAATATTTAACAGTTATATTCAAATTACGAAACACAGTGACTCCTGCCTCAGATAAAAACACATATTCCTGGAATTATCAGAGGAATGCTAAATCATGGCCATCCGCTCCACCCTCCCTTCTCTTACTTTAAAAGAAAAGTAGAACAGGTTCATGAAAAGTGCTCATAGCTAGGTGTAGGAGTGTGTGTGTGTAAGAAAGAAGACAGTGTGCGTTTATGTTAGGTCAAAGGTTAGCCAGAGTGCTCCTGAAGAAGTTGTCCTTACAATGCACACACCTAGACTAGAGATTGAGACAAGCTACCTGACCTTCGACCCCAGAAGTGATGTAACACAGGATACATAGCTGAAAACCATTCACAAGGTTCAGGTAAAAGGTTAGCTCATCAAAAGAATGAAAATTTGGTCATTTTCTCTTTGTGTCATTCGAAACAAGACTTTTGTCAGTGAAAAACAAAAGAGAATGATCTTAATCTGTGCCATATAATGAAGCATTAGCTGTCAAGGACAATATAGCACTATAAAAGTAGCTCATAAGGCTTATACACTATATTTCAAATCTTGTAAAATCATACAATAACTTTGTGTGAGAAACAGAACATTATTCTCTAGAAATCTTCACCTCCACTATAGTTCTCAAAAGTGCTTGCTTGAGATTGATCATGTGAAATACAACAACCTATTCTGTTCACCATCAATGACTTCAAAACTTATTTCAGTATTGAGAAGAAAAAAGTGGACATTTACAGTAAAAGAATTAAACATGAAGCCACTAAGAACCTTTAAGCATCCAGTGCCACCACTTCCCAGACATAAAACATACCTGGAGTCTCCAGAAGTACATCTTTGGACCCTTTCAGGTGGCAGAGAGACTGAAAATCAACTTCCAACTACTACCAGTTTCTGGAAGACGCTTTCTTCAAACATTGGAACAATTTAAGAGAAGGCAAGAAACAATGATCTTAATGTAGGACAATGCTCTAACCTGATGGAGAGATCTTCTCAAACATTTACAGTGAGGGAAAACAATAACTATCTTTGAACAGGCCAAGAAAATGACAGATTTAACAGATGGAAAGTTCATGAAAGGCACTGAAAATAAGGATATCTATATTGGCCCCCACATTTTTTTGGTCCCAACGAAATAATTATTATGTTTTTTATTAGTTATTCATTTTGTGTTTGTTTACTAATTTAAGGTTAATGGGAAAATGATGTAATCTAGTTGCCTAATAAATACACAAATGAACTAATTAAAAAAAAATGATGACCAAATTTTCTCTAAATGAGAGACTAAGCAAGAATCAAATGTCTATCTTCTGTCTTTCTGACTTTAGCGTGTACTCTGGGACCGAGTGCCAATCTATCATGACTTCTTTCTCTTTTCTCTCAGGGTCTGATGTTATGCATACTTGTCTACATGCTTTAACAGAGCTGTAGCTCTCATTGCAGTTTCTCATTCTTTCTTCATCCCTCCCTCCTGCTCAAGGAAGTGGATAGCGCCTTAGGACAAGGATGAACTGGATTGTTTACAAAAGCAGCACTTTCTCAAAGAAACTAAGCGTTATTTATTTTTAATCATTTCACTCTCTCTTCTGCTGTTTTTCCCACCGGTGAAGACAACTGCGTGTGTGTTGAGGGGGTGGAGGGGGAGGGCTTTTCATAATAATAAACTCTAACAAATACTTACCAAATTCACAAATGACAAGCCGCCATAGCTGTGTGCCACGATAAATACGTTTTTCGCAGCTGATTTAGAGATGAAGTGGTCCCACACATAGAGTGTGTGTTCCTCTGGAGTGCTATTTTCCTGTAAAGAGAGAATGGGAATAACTGAAGTTAAAGGGGTCATAAAATGAGAAATATAATTTTCCTTGAAATTTTAAAACAAGAGTTTTCAAGATGGGGCCCGGAGACCCCCAGGGGGCTGCAAGGGAGTGCTAGAGGGTCTGTGGAAAAGTTTAGAGACATGCAGTGAAATAAATAAATAAGACCAAAAAAAAGGATTTAAATGTTAATTTAAACACTTTTTAATGAATAAACTAAGTAATACACGACAAGTGAAAAGTTATATATATACATAAACACACTGTATATAAGGATGGAGGCCCCTTGTACAAGGATGTCCATACCATGAAAAAAACGCAACAATTCTCCATACCAAATAAATACTTTAATTAAATACTGATAAAATACTAAATTAAACTATTGAAACTAATCTGCAAAAATGCCATACAATACACTCCTACAGCTTGCTGACATCACACTGATACATTATCATGTGTCCACCCACATTTACATGGCAATTAAGGGTTCAAAAATGTCACTGTGAAATAGTGAGGACAAAAATGTATCCATGATAAAAAATGATGTGGATACCCCTTTTAATTAACTCACTAATATTTTAATCAAAATAAAAAATTATTATACAATAAAAACAGTATAATATTTAGAATATACAATCTACTAAAATACATTTGATTTTTAGAAAATAAAATAAATAAAAAAGGTTTGACCTTTAAGTTAAAGACTGCCTGAAGACGTGCACCCATAAACTCACGCACACAGCCACATTCACTCAGTTAAATATATCTCACTCAATCGATGAATCTTGCATACTGCAAATGCCTCCAATGCAAAACTCAATAGATTGTGTGACGTCAAGTTTAAATCTTAATTTGTACCCCGCTGACTAATCAATATGGCCTCTATACGAGCGATAAACACATAATCGGCCTACATGGGAAGGTCACACAAGCAAACACAACACTCGTAATTAACACTGGCCTGGGGTTATAACGCTCTACGAATGTGAGGCGAGAGAGAGAGAAAGAAGAAAAAGGGCATTCATTCATTCACTGGCGCATGCAAAATCGATCTGTGTGTTTGTTTGCAAATACGGCAATCATTTAAATGCAGAAGAACAACTAAATTAGAGGAAAATCACTAGCAACAAGTGAGCGAACGTGGGTGGCGGTGACACAAAACGGCGAATACGGCAGCTATACAGCTGCATGATATAAAGAGCTGGCCTTGCCGCAATCAGCTCCTGAAAGTTTGCAGCCTTGCCCTGTGTTTAGCCTCTCTCTCATGATCTTGCATCAGCTCTCCCACATTGATTAGCTTTTTGAAAAGCACAATAATAAGTGAATTAGAGCTGAAGGAGCTGGCAGGAGGGAAGAGATTTCCTGTCACCAAGATGGCTTGTGTTGGCGAGGGGACACAAATATGAAAGTAAATAAACAGGCTGGTGGGAGGGAGGGTTACGGCGTGATGCAACTGGCAGAAAGCGCTGAGCCCTCATCTACTTGGACGGTTGGGAGGTGGGTGCAGGGCGGTGAAAACGGGGACGAGTCTGCATGTCTTTCTCTCGCACCCTCAGACATCAAAGCGTTTTGAAGAACCAAAGCTGAGTCATCATCACAGTGCAGCGCATTTCATATTCATAAAGCTCTCAGTGCTCACACACGCAAGCCCGGACAAATGGTCACAAAGAGGTGTAGCAGCCGGTAATTCATTTATATCCACTCACTAAATAAAAGTCCCTGGTCTTATTGTGCATGATTCATTAGCACATGATATAAAGAAGAAAAAATGCTTATTTTTGTCCATCTTTCATTAAAATAAGAACTTTCTACACCTTTGAAATAACTATTTTATTCTGCTGATGTAAACAAGGCCATACAGTACAGTATGCACGGATGTGCGACAGTGTCATTAAACATGTATACATTAAAAGTCACACAGCATAAAAGCTAAGGTAGACAGTTGTTCAGGCTATTTTTTCAGGTCAGCCTTAAAATCAAAACAAAACAAAACACAAAACAGAACAAAAACATACAAAAAAAGCACAAAAACAAAAAGCACAGAAGACAAAAACAAAACAACAAAACAAAAAACAAACAAACAAAAAACAAAACAAAAAATAAAATAAAACTATTTTGCTGCAGATTTCATGACTGTTTATGAAACAATGATGAAATTCTTGAACACTACAATTACTACTATTACTACTACTATCACTTTTCACACTACAACTAATAATAACATCACTTTTCACAATCCAATCAAACTGACCACAAAATGTTTCACTGGGTAATATTTACAACACAGAAGTTACAAATTACAAATGCTAATTCAAGAGTGCATCTTGGAAGGTTATTTTATAGCAAAGCAAACAAACTGAACGTTTTGCTGTTCTGTCTGTGCATAAGTGTGTGTGTTTCAATAAATGAAGTCTCCACGATTGCACAAGGGTGATGCCACATAAAACCAGGTAACATCCCCCTCCCCTTATCACCCCGGCACAGAGTCTGACACCTGGCCCATACGCACACGCAAACACACACAGACCACCGACTCCCTCCAACCCTTCCCCTATGATTGACTACCTCCTCTGATAGAGCCCACACTTATCTAAACAGCATTTGCATATTTGTGCAATTATTTCCTAGGGTTAATTAGCTCCTGCGAAACAATACGCCCGTAGAGACCAGTTCCTGGTGACAGGTTCACCCTCTCTCTCTCGCTGTCAGCCTTCATCTCATCCATGCATGTGCAAGACCTGGAAGACCCCCAGAGTGTGCAGACCTGTTGCACATGTCTCAGTGTTTCTGCATACGTATGGACTCTAACTTTCTGAATCGCTAGCATCAACAAAAACAATTGTGAAAATAATGACAAAAAGTTCCTCAAATGCTCTCTTTGTCTCCCATTGGACTGACAAAGAAAAAGAAATTGTGAATAAAAGTAGTTATAGATAGAGTGCATCATGTCACACTGTAAGACACTGCTGTTGCACTGCAGGTTTTGTCAAGCTGTTAAACTATTTTAACACATTGTTGCCCACATGCTAGTTTCCAGATAAATACATAAACATTTTATTCTTATCTCTCTTTCTATTATGGAGAGGCATCACACTTCAAGACTGAGAAAATTAACATGGAGCAAATCCACATAAATATTCAATGTCTTCACTGGCTGCTTGGAACAGCATACTAACATACTACTGTACTTTTGCTAAACAGTGTGTGTGTGTGTGTGTGTGTATGTGTGTGTGTGTGTGTGTGTGTGTGTGTGTGTGTGTGTGTATATATATATATATATATATATATATATATATATATATATAAGTAATAATTAATAATAAATAGTTTGTAACTTTTCACACATAGGTAACATCTGCCACAATTTGTCCACCGCCTATTTTTGCCCATTTAAAATCAATATCTGTAAACTGTACTTATTGACATTTTTAAGGTAATTCAAATATGTAGTTCAAAACAAGCCATTCGTGAAACATTATATTCTCATTATTATTATTATTATTATTATTATTATTATTATTATTCACTCTGTATTGCTCTTTTTTTTCCTAACACAGCTCATGATGCATAATTACACAGCAGGACAATCTCACATTTGACTTGAAATTGCTTACAAAAACAAATCAAAAATTATGATGATAATAATTGGATTATTTTATACTCACAGGCAAAATCCAACTTAATGTTGATGCACTAAAATTAATGGATTCCTGTCAAACCACATGCCATGTATCTCAAATGACAGGGACTGCAGTTTCCTCAGTTTCACCTCAACGCAACAAACAACATCTGGCATTATCTGTTATATCAGCGCACTATTTGAGTATTTCTCTTTTTCTTTTCTTATCAGTTTAGTGCACTTCTTGTAAATTCTCCACACAATCTGAAGAACATCATATGGAGGTGTCCCACACACACTGCAAACCCCTTGAATTGGCACATAGGATTGTGAGCACAGCATCTGAGATAAATTCTTACTTTTTTTGTAGCATGACAGATTCTTCCTGCAAATCTTTCTCTCTATCACCTTCATTGTCAGCGATCTGAAGAAAAAATGCCATTAAATGAAGATTCACAGCTCCATTTTAGATCCACAATGAGTGAAACTCCAGCCACATTAGACTCACTCCACGTACAGTAACACACACATTCTTCATTTCTGCTTTACACCTGTCAATTACACCTTGGAATACAAATCCCTGGAATGAATAAGTATGGAATAATAATAGTACATGCCAAAAATGCATTTATAAAACCAGCCTCTAAATGATGATGCAGAAACAACTTTCTTCCTTTAAAAGCAACATCCATTGATTGTCTATTAAATATATTAAAAAAATAATTTATTCCTGTTACTCCATTTTTTTTTTTTTTTGCCCTTACTCAAGCCTTCAATGTCACATGATCCTTCAGAAATTATTTTAATATGCTGATTTGGTGCTCAAGAAACTTTATTGTTATTATCAAAGCTGAAAACAGTTGTCCTGCTTAATATTTTCATGGAAACCATGATACATTTTTTCAGGGTTCTTTGACAAATAGAAAGTTCAAAAGAACAGTATTTATTTGCAATAGAAATCTTGTGACATTATAAATGGCTTTATTTTATTTATTGTATCTTAATTGTATCAATTTAGTGGATCCTTGCTGAATTAAAGTATTAATTTCTTACTTATCCCAAATTTGTGAGTGTATATCTTTTCAAATCATCTTTCACATCTTTTCATAGGTCTGTCTTTTTTTACTGAGCATTGATAACTAAAATATATAGTTTAAATGTGCATGCAACTTTAAAAATCAATAAAGTCACCAAAATTCAGAAAGTTAGAATTATGACCAAAATATTATAACACTATAAATGCAAGTACATTACCAAAATAATTTAATGTGCAATTTAGTCTTTGTAGGATATCAGAGACCGAATCAGACAAATTTAAGATGCATCAGAACATTGAAACCTGAGCAGCTGGAATTCAGAGAGGCGCAAGGAAACAGGACGTCGTAAATCAGATTCCTAGCTCCAACTAGTTTGGAGCAAGCAAACTAACCGACTCTTTCCACAAGAACAATTGCAACATTAAAACAAAGGAACACTTATTGATAATTCCAACTCCAGGAAAAAAGACTGTCAAATTTAGGGCAAGTAATCAAGACTTATGGTCAGAGAGATGTGCCATCACATGGGTTCCACGATAGAAAATCACGACGTCTTTAAATTGACTCCCCCTCACCCATACAGACAAGACCAGGCAGGAATTCTTGCCCAAAGGACAAGTCTTTGTTCTCCACAGAACTACACAAGAGTCTTTCATATGTAGATGCGCCTAAAAATCATCTTAAAAAGGACATTTTATGCATAAAACCCATTTTATGTGTATTACATTTAAGATTATATGTTTTAATCATATTGTGTATGCCTTTTACTAACTATGGAACAGACTTAATAGTCATGTTTGGTATGTATGAGTTTGAAAATTCATGCTTTAAATGTTTCTTCTAATTAATTCTTTGTAAAATGTATCATAATCTTCTTATAGAAATCCTATCCAGTATACTTTACAAAGGCAGGAGAAGAAATACGAACCATGTGACTGATCAGATAACATGTTGATTTATGATCGGGCAGAAGTGAGCATCACCCCAAGCAAAGACAGTATCTAATTAATTCAAAGGCATCCAGATGGGGCCCGGTCCTACTGAAACTGAGTTTAAAACTCAGGACACCATCAAACACATCTCTTCTCTTCTTCAAAAAATGCCTCTCTCTTAGCTCTCTTCACTTTCTAATCTCTTCTCTGGCCACGCGTTTGCGCTGCTCTTTGAGCGCCATGTGCTCTGGCCCATTGCGGTGCCACCACAATGAGAAAAGCCACCTAGTCTCGTTACATCCTTTTATTTTTATTCTTTTATTTTAGTCTCTTTTCTTTCCGTTGAGTTTAGTGTGCTAAAAGTTAAGTTTGTAACGCCGTGTCTCGCGAGTCCGACCTCGGCGCCCGTCAAGCTTCCAGCAGCCCACAACTCCGCAGCTTCAGCCAAGTCATTGGCTGCAAGACGTCCAACTAACGACTACTGAACTTCCAGCCATTCAGCAGCCTGGAAACCCTTTCTGCAACGCCGGCAGCAAAAGGGAATCCAGGCCAGCAAGTAGTAACCTCCAGACTTTTGCTGAGCTAGTGCAGTTTAATACAAATTTTAGCCTCATTAAAAACTCAATGCGAGGGTTAAGTGATTAAGTGATTGATTGTTTAGATCTAGGCAATTGCACATATTGCTGTAAACTTGGGATTTCACATTTTCATTCTCTTAAACTCATCCTTTCCTTGCTTTCTCTCTTTCTGCAACGTGTGAATGTGTGAATGTGTGTGTTCGTGTGTTAGATTAGTTTACATGTCTTAGATTTATAAAATAAAGTATCTTGTGTTTTGTGTTCGTAAGTTAATGTCTTAATCTATCGATCTTGTTACTGTGCTATTAAATAGTGTTTTCACTATATTCTGGATTTTAATATCCAGTGCAGAGTTGATTGTTATACGGCTCCTTCAGTGAATCGCTGCCGCCTCAGTGATCAGCCGTCAAAACAGCGATTCTGTTCAAATTCCCTATAAAATCATAAATGATTCCCTTTGAGCTAAATTAAACTATTTCTTTAAATGAAATATATATATTACGTATTTTACGTTACATCTTGAAGAACTTCTAAATTACGCACACAGAGCTACTTGGCTGTGTGTCATATATTGATGTTTTAATATTATAATGCTAATTGCCTACAGTGCATCTGTCCACTCACATGTGCAATACACACTTGCACACATACGCATCTGATTGTTCGAAAACAGCTGCTTGTCAAACAAACCTCAAGTAACAAACTGAGTGAGTACTTCAGTCAGCGCTACAGAAAGTACTGCTATCGATACCATTTTTATTTTAAATCTAGTACTGAATAAACATTCCTTTTCATCTTTAGTCTGTAAGGACTACTTGTCCTATTCAGACCAAGATATCACCTTTAAAAAGCTCAGTCAGAATTAACAAGCCAACTCTTTCTAGCCACACTGGGCAAACACAGTCCCCTCAGCTCATTTCAAAGGCCAGTAGTAGCTTTTCAGCAGGACACGGGATTATTTTCATTTAGTTAAACGATTAAACGTTAAGCAATCCAAGGAGGTAATTGCGTGTTTTGTATTATCACCGGAGCCATTAGAATGTAGACCTACTTTCCCGGTGTTTGCTGAGATTCACATTAAGTGCCTCAGACGTCCGTTAGCCTGTCGCTAGCTCCACATGGCTAGCGTTTACAGAGACTGCGGACTGATAGTAAGAAATAGGAGTCTGGGAAAGCCGATAATGCTGAGGGATTTGAAAGTTGGATGTGTGAGTGCTGGGTTTGTATACTCGGATAAGGCTGAGACTGGGTTTCATGTCGGCGCGTGGACTTCCTGATAGCGGTGGGGCTGGCAAAATGAGCACTGGCACTCACTTCCTGCAGATTTGCTGTCCACACCTGGCCAGTTCCAGACAAGGTGCTCCTTCAGAAAAGAGTGTGACTACGGCAGGAGCCCTCATATCTGGCGGAGGGGAAAGGGGGGAGAGAACACGAACCAAGGAGATGACTTGAAAATCACAAGTAATTAACAACAAGCGAGCTCACTGAAAGCCAGTAAGATGACAAACGAGGCCAACGGGGAAGATGTGGGCAGAATATCAACATGCTTAGGGAAAACAGGAAATGAAAAAGGCATGGGGGGTTACAGACCCCCTAAGAGGGCTCTTAAATAAAGAAGGTGGAGGCATGGTGCTGATAAACACAAGACTGTACTGTGACAGCGATGTGACCTTGTTAGCATGGAGCTAATCTCGACAAAATTTGGTAGTGCATTGTTTCAAATCAATATCTCATTAACAAACTACAAAGGCCTAGGCGAAAGACAGTTCTTGCATGCATGTGGGCAGAAAGGTCATCTCTGTGACATCTCAACCTGTCTCACTCAAAGCCTGTGATTGTCAGATTAAATTACTGCCTTGCTTTAATTGATGTTAGGGGGAAGAAGGCACAGACAGTGGTTCGTGTGTCGTTTGGTGGTGAATGCCTGCTGTGAAGGCCCTTGGTTTGGCTTCTGACAGCAGATTGGATGTGTTTCTTGGTTGACCTAACGGGAAGATTGGGAGCAGACATCTGAGCCAAGCTACAGCGGGATTCGCCCCGAGAGCGGTTACAATGCACAGCTTCAGAGAGAGGAGATCTCAGACGGTGGCAAGGGTTGACAAGCAGTTCATATGCAAAAATACCAGGACAACACGTACATACAGGCAAATGGAGACAGCTGCCTCAGACACACAGTCACTTCACATTTTCTCTCACTTTCTCGCTCTCTCTCTCTAAATATATATATAAATAGAGAGCAGATCAATCTGCCAAAAATTGTTTATTTTTATTGTACGCTTTTTTTCTTTCTTTTCTTTTTTTTTTACATTTCATAAAAAAAAAAAATCACTCCATGTAACTTGTAAAAGATAAACACAGGTCTATATGAATCATATTTTACCAGGTTCCAAAATTAACTGTCTGTAAGCACCAAATTGTGCAAAATTTGGCGTTGGTGAGTAAAATTAAAAAAAGTTACTGCAACTCAGAACAGCAGCATAATACATGGTTTAAAACAAACTATGAATGCTTGTCTAACTGCCACTGACGTAAGTTATGCAAGTGAACCAAATTAAAGACATACAAATTGTCTATTAAAGAAAGAAAACTGTCACAATTTTTTTTGTTTACTGTCAGAAACCTTTGCCATCCAGTTTATCTAAGAGGCTCAAGTTCATGTAGCATGTTTTATTTATTTTTTTCTCCACATGGCAGCACATGTTTGGAATTTGCTTTGCATTACGTCACAAAAACAAATAAATTAAGGAGTAAATCATAGTTTTGGATTGATAATGATGATAATAATATAATAATAATAACAACAACAGTAATAAAGTAAATGAATATTAAATTAACACATAAGTTTCTCTTTCTCTCTCTCTCTCTCTATATATATATATATATATATAAACTTTATTACAATAAAATACTGCTTTTATTCAGTCTTTCATTTGTGTACTTGCGCTAACAGATGCCCAACTCATAAGTCAGCGGAGCTCAAAATAAATAAATACACTCACGCACACAGCAGACGCCCACACACACTTGAAACAGCAGAAAACCTCGTAACCTGTGATTCTGACCTCTGCTGCAGCCATATCACCAGTTCGGAAGTTTAATTTAGGCACGTCCGGTCGCCACGCTTGTGTTGGCAACGAGGGGTTATGTGGAAGGTCTTCAAGGCCAAAGTTCACATACACACAGAGGACCTCAAGAAGTGTCCCTGAACTACGGGAACACTGACTGAGGCTGATACTACCCGAGCCAGAATACAAGTCTCTTGACATCTCCGGCTCGGCTGAGCCATATCTAATAGACATGTAGGTTAGGGATGTACGAGTCAGGCATTTGGAAACAGTACATCTCCAAAACACGGATTCCTCTCGTCCCCGGGGAAACAGGAGAGAGAAGACGAGAGATAAATAATGGATGTCGTTCCTGTGGAGACGAAGGACGCAGCAGAGGTACACAAAGTAGGAACACCAGCAGTAACCCCTTGAACCGACGCTAACGTCCTACCAGTGCCCCATCCGTGACAACTTTATATGATTCTGGAGCACCTTTTAGGGACAACACAATATGCTTGCATATGCAAGATATTGGTAAAGCATTACAATATACATTTTTGTTCTAAAATTTGACTTTTGAAAGTTTCTTTTGCACACTACCAAAAAAAAAAAAAAAAAGTAGTTGGTGACAAAAATTTGTTTAAATCACATTCACTATGTGTGTACACAAATTTCTATACCAAACCTGTGAGTTTGCCTATATTATTATTATTGCTTTAAAGAAATTATGACTAATTCACCAAGGATATTTCTTTCTATTCAAGAATTATCACATTTTTCACGGTTTCTACAAGAACATTAAGCAGGACAATTGTTTTCAACATTCATAATAAAAAGATGTTTCTTGAGCAGCAAATTAGTATATTGAATGATTTCTGAAGAATCATGTGACACTGAAGACTGAAGACTGCTGAAAATTCAGCTTTGCCAACACATGAATAAATTATAATTGACTTGAATACTATAACGGCTCTAAGCCCTTATACGGAAATATTTTGGCCATATAATATGCTAATTACTAACTTCAGGCATGCGCTCCCTTAAGAAAAAAAAAAATCAAATTTGAATTTGTCAGAATCAAAATAAAATATGCAAGTAAGAAAACTTATAATTCCTGCTATAATTCCTGGAGACCCAGTGGGCCTTATTCATGAAACATGAGCAGAACAAATTTCTGCGTAAACTGCATGTAAAACTGTTGCATGAATGGATGCACGAATGATTTACACAGTTCTGCTCGAGTTTCATGAATAAGGTGCAACGCTTTGTGCCAGATTTCATCAACCCAGAACAATTCTATCATAACTACAAAGGCCATCCTTTAATATTTCAGCATTATTTGCCAGCTAACATATCCAACACTTAAATGTTACTGCCTAGAAAATCAATTCACGGTAAATGCGTCAAGAGGCAGAACTGCATGTTGCAAAACAGTGTAAAGCAGAGGCCTAGTGTCAATGGACGTTTTATTTTTCTCTTGTTAGGTCATAGCGTACATGTATGAAAGCAATGGCGATCTTGAGCGTTCAATAAACTCATGCCATCTCCACAAGGATCTGACACTT
>JAFVLL020034683.1:0-34935 GCA_021397915.2 Tor tambroides
CACTTTAACGTTCCGGTTTTGCTACATGCTCTATGAGCGATGTATTAGTAAGGAAAATAAATTTTTCGTGGCCAGAGAAATAATTTCCCTTAAAATCAATAGACGATTAAAACTGTCCGTACTGCGGACGAACAAATCATTTTATTGTACTATTAAGGCTACAGTTAATTCCTGAAGATGAATATATAATTGATAACAACCCGTTATGATTAATTATGTTCATCTCACTTTGAGCTAATTTGCTACAGCATGTTAATATATGTGAAAGAGGGATGGGGCACCTGTCATTTTTCTACCTCAGTGGCTATGTTCACATGCAGCCTAATAATCTGTTAATAATCTGGCTGTACTGGAACAGAAAAAAAGTGATTGGATAGAACTTGATCTGGATGAAAGTTCTTGAAAGAGGTGGTGCAAATCTAAAATAGTTTGTTAAATAGAGGAATAAATATTGCATAAAAATCTACTTCGAAAATCAGATTTGGAAATACCTTATGCACAGTTTCTCATTGTTATGGTAAGACTGACACTAAATTAGCATGCACAGAACTTTTGTTTAGAGTATAATGTAATATGCAAATGTATCTGATATTTCCATCGAATTACAGAGTTTGAGGAAAGCAGAAACATTCTAAAACTATGTAGTGTGTCTCGTTCATTGACAATGGAGAATTTAGTCCTGCAGAATGCATCTGAAACAAAATTAATAGAGTCTAAATGGAGAACAATAACAATCAGAGATTATTAGATAGATAGTACAATCTTGGACCATTAGTCCTTCCATTAGTAGAACATTAGTTCATGCTCAGCATCTTATTGCATGAAAGCTAAAAGGTGAAGTGTGTCATTTCTGTACCGATAGCAGCACTAAATGGAATTGGGAAAAAGCAGTTCTTTCTAAACTCACAGCACTAGCTGAGCAAGATGAAAAAGGCACAGGGCCACATTGTTTGCACTTCTTCTGGAAGTCATTCTCCAAAACGATCATGACCACTATCATTGCACTGCAAAATTGAAGTCAGACTAAATCCAGAAGGAATCCAGTTAAAGATATAGTTTACCCAAAAATGAGAATTTGCAGTTAATTTACTTACCCCCAGGCCATCCAAGATGTAAATGACTTTTTTCAGTAAAATGTTAAATTTGATTTTAACTGAATTGTCCTTAGCGATTCATAAAATGCGAATAAATCACTTTGAGAGTCAAAAAAGCAATTGTGCGTGATCTGGTGCCATTGTTGTTTACATACGTTCTCCCCCTCTGTTGTAAACAACAATAGCGTCTGTTCATGCGTTATTTACCATGCATCAGAAATGTGTCAGAAAGCTTGAGCTACAGGACCATTTGCCTTAGGCTATGGATTACAGGTAATAATGTTGTAAATAATGTTTAGTTTCCAGTACAGACCAATTGTTTTGCTTCATAAGACTTCACTATATTGTTGTGAGCCACAGGCATTAAATTTTTAGTTTCCTGAACCTGCCATTTTTAATGAATATTTCACATTCATGTATTAGACAGAATGCTGCAATCTTAGTATTGGAAAGCAAATCAAATTAGTCAAAATGCAATATATTAATATTTGCACAAGTTTCAGAAGTGGAAATCTGAAATCTCCTATGAGGTTCTGCTGGTGCATAGTCTGTGTTGGCTTGGATATAGCTGGTATATTCTTGTAAAAAAAAAAAAAAAGATAACAGAGAATATGTGTGCCCAAGCTTCATTAGTCACTTCAACCTACTGCTTGTATGTGTGTGCATTTCTGAATCATTTCTATGGTATCTTTGGATGGTCTTTTTCCAACCAAGAGGTTTTCCTGAAGCCCTGTGCTAAACAGCATGTGGGCATGATTAACACTTTCATCAGCATCTGTTTTATGCACCCATGGACATTTCAGGAAGTGACTGAAATAACAGTCTGCTTTTTCATTTTTTTTTTTTTTTACTTACTTTAAAGGTAAAGGTAGATCTGTCTGTGTTGTCTCTGAATTCTGTGGTTTGTGTGTGTGTGTAGTCATTCTGTGGAAGACACACAGATTCACACAGCTTCCCTATATAAATCTGTGTAGCTCTTGTTCTCGAGATAACTTACATTAAAACAAAAGCTGTAGGATTTAAACTAATATCTTGTTTGATCTCTTGGCACATGCTTAGAAAGAGCTCTGAGGCGGGGTTTTTTCTCTCTTTCCCTTTTCACACTCTCTCCTGCTCCAACCTCTGTTAAACACTTTGAGAAAGAACACTTCCAGTGGTCCGTGAGGGTTTGATATAATCTCATTCAAACATCGACCCCCCAGGCTGTTGGCTTACTTGGATACATGACTGTATTTCTGTCTGGGTATTTTTCTTGTGGCTGCATTTTTTATGAAGCCTTTTCTTAAACAGAGTTTTTGTAGAGTTGTGTAGCTTTCTATCTCACCACACAAGCACAGACAAAGACAGACACACACATTCTTTGGTAAATGGGGAAAAAGTAAAAAGAAAAGGAGGAGTAAAAATGATTCTGAGCCACCTATTGTTTGGGGTAAGGTGGTGCAAGGCTGTTGAAATAAGCATCTCATTTCTAGCTGAAGAACAGGAGGCATTTAGAACTTAAAAGAAAGAGGAAAAAGATGGACAGAGGAAGAGTCTGATAATCTTTTTGGACTTTGGTGAGTCCTCAGGGCGAGGGTTCAGAGGTTAAACAGTGAGAAACAGTGCTGCCTCTTAATGGCACAGCAACACTGAACATGATGTACCCTAAAGCCATGTTGGTATGGTAATTGTTTCTTACTGTTTCTCATGCATGTCTCCTCTGTGATAAAACTCATGAGTTCAGATGACAATTATCCACAGTGGAGGAGCAAGTTTTGCAATACCACAAGTCCCAAATTCACTTCTCACATGGTCAGTCACGTTCGATTTATTTCATAATAGGAAAATTGATGTACTATTAAATGGCTTAATCTTGCATTTTACCTCTCAAATGATAAAAGTCATTTTAAAAATGTAGATATTAGCAAAACAAGTTAACACAACCTCATAAGGTTTGCATAAAGTAAACATTTATCCTGGCTACTACTAGTGCAATCCATTTTATTGCATACCTGTGGCTGCCATAAAATTTGCTACCCATTTCAAATGTGTATTTGATTTTGCTAAAGAGTACATTTACCACCTCTCAATTATAGCTCTAGTGCATCTTGCTTAGCTTTTTAGGTCAGTATAGTCTTTTTTGACTTGCATCAAAGTGTGGTCCACTACGCAGCCCACTCTGCCCAAGAATTAAAGCTTAAAGAGACAGTCTGACTCAAATGTAATGTGACCAACCACATTTCTTTTTGTTTATATTTTTAGTGATGAGTAAACCTGAAATAGACAAAAGCTATTTTCACATTTGTCAGCATCTAGGATTTACAATCACATTTACTTATCCAGGACTCACAATTGTATTTTCGATAAAGCCCTGCTGTGTGAATGGAACCGTAATGGGCAACTAGTGGATTCTCATATTATACAGTGCAAGACAGCCATTCTTCCAACATCACAAAACAGAAATGTGCTCTTTGTCATCTAAAGGTTTACTGTCTTCCACCAGAGCTACTCCAAACAGTTTTGTTCAGACTCAAATGCTCCACTCTTTACAGAGGTATAAGCTGCCAACATTTAAGTAAGATTTGATGGATGAAATCATGCCTCAATTCAACTTTAGTTGAAAACGAGTACAGAATCTAGTCGTAAAAATGGAATTTATTGTATAACGCGGAATGTCACGGAATATGTCAAATTTTAATATTGTCATAATACTACTACTAATACACTCTAAAATACGCTGGGTTAAATACAACCCAGTGCTGGGTAAAATATGGCTGAACCCAGCGATTGGGTTGTTTTTACCCAGCGGTTGGGTTACTGCCCAGAAGGTTGGGTTAAACATTTAACCCAACTGTTGGTTGAAAACAATACAGCATGTGTTCTGTCCCATATTTACCCAGCATTAGGTTGTATTAATCCAGCATTTTTTAGAGTGTACACTCAAAAAAATGCTGTATTATTTTTTTTTTAACCCAAATGCTGGATTCAACTTGTTGAGTCATTTTATTGGGTTATTTTTCTTTTTCTTTTTTTTTTCTTTTTTTTTACCCAGGTGCTGGATAGTTTTTCTGTAACTAAGCTGCTGGATCATTTTTAATGCTGGATTATTATTTTTTTCTACCCAACCGCTGGGTTGAGCCTGTCTGCAAAGAACCAACCCAGCTGCTGAGTTACAGTCAGTGTGCAGGCTTTTTGCAGCCTACAGGAGAGAGCGGTTCTCAGCACCGCCAATTTGGTGCACTTCTTCAGCAAAATAAAGCTTTTTATACATTTTAAAGTCTTTACTGTGCTGTAAATTGAATTATTTTACGCAGTGAAACATGGACGAGATGTCAGTCAGCTGCGTCAGCAGAAGTTGTTCTCCAGCGAGCAGCAGCCCTTCACCTGCTCAGATTTCAATCTTATATTTTGTTCATGTGTTTTTGCTTAATAATAAATGTTCAACTTTTGATTATTGCTGTTCCCTAGTAATATAGTTTTTTTGTTTTGTTTTTTGTTTGTTTGTTTGTTTTTCATTTCCACTCCATTTTAAGCCAGCAATATAATAATTTTTAATTAATTGACTTAAATAAAACAACCCAGCATGTTTGGTAAAAACATTTAACCTAACTAGGTGGATCCAAATAACCCTGCACGTGTTTTGTCCAATATTTATTCAGCGCTAGGCTGCCAAATAACCCAAGTTGGGTTGTTTTTAACCCAGCATTTTTTTAGAGTGTAATAAAATAATTATTAAAACTTTATTTTTTAAGGAATAATCAGACAGTTTTGCCAAAAAAAAATTGTTTTAATTTTCATTGGATTGCAAGAAAATAAAAATGGTAAAATAAAACATATTGCATAGGGCCCTAAAAATGACATTTTTGTTAAAAGTACATTTTTATAAATTGCTGTTAAATTGTAAAAAGTTTCATAATTTCAAGACTTTTAATTAATAAACTTTAATTTAACCATTAAAATGGAGTCCAGAAAAAAAAATGAAAATGGAAAGAGCGGAATTCAGAAAAATGTAAATGGAAAAAACAAAAAAAATATGGAATTTAAAAAAAAAAAAAAAATGGATAGGGCCCTACAAATGTGATTAAGATTTTATAGTTTTGCACATCGCCATCTTTGATATTTCCTTTAGTCACTGTCACGATGGTTTAAGGTGGCAAATAGAACAAAGATTTGACTTCAGTTCCACATTCATACTCTTTTCCAGCCTCCATTCTTAAGCCGCTGTGTGAGCGACATTTTGAGAGTCACACTTGTAAGTAAATGCAGTTGTCAATCCCAAACGTTGACAGTGGGAAATCTGGGAATGCGGCCATAATAACAACTAGAATACTGTCTGTATGATCAAGTAACAGAAATCAAACCACTATTCTATTTGTGACTAAGTATAGCAACAGTAACTGAAGCAATATCAAAGATGGCAATGTTGTCCAGTGTGGTTCTGTTCACGCAGACAAAAATGCAGCTGTGAGTCCTGAAAATGTATGATTGTGAGTTAAAGTATTGAATGTGGCTATCAGTTTCATAAATAACTGAACTGTGCGTTCTGCTTGTGAATGTATTTTGCTTGCTACCGAGTGAACTGTAGCCTGAATTATGAAGTGGAATGTTTTGCACATACAACCATTATTTTGCTGTTGTTGTATTGGAGTGTTTTTGTTGATCAGAGTTTCAGAGTGATGAGACATGCACACGCTCAAAAAAGCGCACGTGGGAAGAAGTGAGTGTGTGTGTTTGAGCACTGGGTGCATGTGTGAGTGAATTTCACAACCCTCAGCGAGACGTGGCAGAGGCACAAATGAAGGCCGTTTATCTTGTCTCTCCAGAGCCAGTTATTTTTCATTTCCAGCTTATGGGAGAGATAATAAGACATGTTCAATTTATGTCAACTGACAGAGAGCTTCCCCTGTTAACAGACATGCCCCCAAAATATTGCCTGGAAACCTAGAAGCACGCTCTCCACCTGCACACGCTCGATTTATTCTGCATCAGCCACCCCAACATGCGTGTGTATGATTAGTCTCCTGACCCAAAAGCCTGTGGTGCATGAACTCCTCCAGTTCCTTATTCTCAGCAGAGCTCAGTTCCACCTGTCAGGGACGCAAATGAAGCGATCCATGAGTGATGAGCTTTGGGCAGAACATCAGATAGCACTATCATGAGGGAGAGCGCGGGTAGAGGAACAAACGAAAGATAACAGGATATATGATAGTGAACTGTGGGGTGTGAGTCAGAGATCTTAATTCTAGCACAATGGATTGCAACCTTGCATGTACGTGTATGAGATATTACTGCTTTGTCTCTCTTTTAGAATTGCTGTTGAACTTGGTCATTGATTGAGGGTTAGGACTGCTTGACTCATGATCATTTTTACAGTTTAAGTCATAGTCAAGTCAATATTCTTATATGTTTTCATGTTACATTCATTCACTTAAGTCAGTAATACAGCTTTGCCATTACAGAAATAAATGACATTTCAAAATATATTAAAAAAGTTTAAATTGTAACATTTCACAGTATTACTTTTTTCTACTCCCATGTTTTTATTACATTTTCTGCAGATATAAAAAAGGTGTTACAATAGTTACAAATTGTGGTGTCTTATATACCATATATATATATATATATATATATATATATATATATATATATATATATATTTATATATATACATATATATATATATATATATATATATATATATATATATACACGTATATATCTGTACTGTATAGGACTCGTTGGCTTGAGTTAATTAATTCACTATGAAAGTGTTTTCATTTACTGGTGTTCATTTTCTGTTTAGCTTGAGCTCATGTAGCTCAAGCAGGTAAACGCTGACTATTGCATTATTTGAAACAATTACATTTCTTCTTAACTTTTTAAAAATTATTTTTCATTTTTAAAAGAATATTAGAATATTTCCTGTGTTTTTCTCATCAAATTCAATCAACTCTATCATTTTTATTAAAATTTGCTTATCATCATGGTGCACATTTTTTGTAATCACTGATGAAATCAAAAGAAAAAAATCAACAAACATTTTTGCAGAAATTCTGTTGACAGGATTAACATAGCCAGAGTCTTGTCAAATTCACTGTGGATATTAATATTACATTACAGGTTGCCAAAAAACTCTTTTCTGTTGGCCAAACAAGAGCTTTAGAATCTCCATCTAGAATCTTCATCTAGAACTGACCGTTATAAGATAAGATAAGACTTTGCCAGCACCAATGCATCCTTCACCACCATATTGTTCACACAGAAGGGTTCTTTACTCAAGAAATTGCTGAGACACAAAAGGCAATAACTGAAGGATAAACAAACATGGTGTGTCCTTGTCACATATAAAGAAAAAAAATACAATTATATATATATATATATATATATATATATATAAAACGTCAGTAAGAGCACAAGGAAATTGGAGGAATAGTTTTGAATTCTAGACTAAGTGCATATTAATATGGAGTACTACTAAGTACAGTATACAACTACTGACCTCATTTGTCTGAGGATATTTTGATGTGCTATTCAACATCTCCTCAGGACCAACAAGCAATCATTAACCTAGACAGCCAGCAGATAAGGCCAAAGCCTGAAAAAGATTCATAAGCTTAAAATGTGCTTTTTTGTGGCCTTAATTAAAAAATGTTTTGTTAACGTGTCAAACGTTAAGGGCTTTTCAGCGTGTCTCCTGCAATCAGCCAACCAAATAATCAAAACAATGCACTTCAAGGTGTTTTTTTCGGGTGGGTGGGTGGGTGTGTGTGTGTGTGTGTGTGTGTGTGTTTAAAGCTGCATGAGCTCTGTTTGTATTATTGAATGAGCCCTTTAATTGTAATTATAGGCACACCACTGAGCACCCGAGCAGAAAATGAGGGATTTTTCTTTCCTCTGGAATTGTCATTTGAAAGTTGTAAAAGCAGTATTAATTGCTCATCTGTTTTTCCAAAGGAAAGGTTAATTAGAAGCATAATGCAAGGTGGTGGATGGGAATAAGAAAGTCCTCACCCTTGCTTCGTTCCTGACGCAATCCTGTGCTCTGCATGAAGCCTACGCAGTGCCACAACATGTAATTAACAACACAGTGATTTCTAACCTTTGACACAACAAATTTGCATTAACTCTGATGGTGTATTTATGGCACACTCTGTACTATGACACACAGGGGTTAAAATAAACAGCAAATGCATGGTTATGGGAATGTAGCTACGTGATAAAATAAACATTTGGAGATTCTTTGCAAAAACTGAACATTAGAAATTTCAGTTGAAATGTCAATACCCTGATAAAATTCTTAATGAATTAGGCATGTTCAAAGTCTCTGAAAGGCCTGGCACTGTGGGAAAAGTAAAATTTGCACATAAAAGCTGCCCATGTTACTTAAACATAACAAGACAAACTACTGAAGATTTTTATTGTACTTTTTTCCCCACTTACAAATGGAGTTACCTTTTAATAGCCATCAGCCAAATATAAAACTCACTCTAAAGTGTGCCACTTAAAACTACAACTTGTTACAATCGTTAAGTACCTTTGTAAAAGACATTTAACTAAACACACACACACACACACACACACACACATAAAAAAAGAAAGAAAGAAATGAAGGTGAAACTGGAGAGTGAAATAGCAGGGTCACATGCTTGTCTCTGTATGGCTTCTATACAATTACAGCACAATTACAGTAATGAGTTTTTAGTATACACCCACAGAACGCATGTCACACTGACTTTTTTTTTAACACTTTACTGAAAATCAGCTGTTTTTGAATAGCCAATTTTCCTTATTCACGCACTCCTTTATTTTCCTCATTAAAACATAAAAAGGAAATAAAGGTCTGCATTGTGTTGAAGGGAGTGTGAAAAATAGAGGTGGAATTATTATTGTATTTATGAGTGTTTAAATAAATAAAGAGTAAATATGGTAAACACTGTTTTTTTTCTGTAGGTTGAATAGACAAGTATTGCCAATTATTTCTAAACACATGGGAACACAGTATATACAGTGCTGTGAAAAGGTTTTTGCCCCCTTCCTGTTTTTTTTTTTTTTGTTTTGTTTTGCATATTTGTTTTACATGATTAAGATCATCAAACTAATTTTAATATTACACAAAGATAATGCAAGAAAATTCAAAATGGAGTTTTTAAATGATTATTTCATTTATTAAGGGAAAAAAGCTCTCCTACCTGGCCCTACATCCCCTATTAAATCATGAAAGAACTGTGATAAACCCCGTTATTTTAGAAAGCTGAGTTAAATTTCACTAGCCAAACCCAGGCCTGATTACTGCCAGACCTGTTGAATCAAGAAATCACTTAAATAGAACCTGTCTGACAAAGTGAAGCATGCTTATAGAGCAACACATCATGCCGCGATCTAAAGAAATTCAAGAACAGATGAGAAACAAAACAGTTGACATGTATCAGTCTGGAAAGGGTTATAAAGTCATTTCTAAGGCTTTGGGACTCCAGCGAACCACGGTCAGAGTCATTATCCACAAATGGAGAAAACTTGTAACAGTGGTGAACCTTCCAAGGAGTGGCCAGCCTACCAAAATTAATCCAAGAGCGCAATGACGACTCATCCAGGAACCCAGAACAACATCTAAAGAACTGCAGGTCTCACTTAGCTCATTTAAGGTCAGTGTTCATTATTCAACAATAAGAAAGAGACTGGGCAAAAACAGCATCCATGGGAGAGTTCCAAGGCAAAATCCACTGCTGACCAAAAAGAACACAAAGGCTTATCTCACATTTGGCAAAAAAAATATCTTGACTATCCCCAAGCCTTTTGGGCAAATATTCTGTGGACTGATGAGACAAAAGCTGAACTTTTTGGAAGGTGTGTGTCCCGTTACATCTGGCGTAAAACCAACACAGCATTTCATAAAAAGAACATCATACCAACAGTCAAACATGGTGGTGGTAGTGTGATGGTCTGGGGCTGCTTTGCAGCTTCAGGACCTGGACGACTTGCCATAATTGATGGAACCATGAATTCTGCACTCTATCAGAAAATCCTGAAGGAGAATGTCCGGCCGTCAGTTTGTGACCTCAAGCTCAAGCGCACTTGGGTTATGCAGCAGGACAATGATCCCAAACACACCAG
The DNA here is from genome assembly GCA_021397915.2 of Tor tambroides. Lineage (NCBI taxonomy): Eukaryota > Metazoa > Chordata > Actinopteri > Cypriniformes > Cyprinidae > Tor > Tor tambroides. The sequence continues at coordinate 10,185 of JAFVLL020034683.1, forward strand.
CAAGTCCACCTCTGAATGGCTCAAGAAAAACAAAATTAAGGTTTTGGAGTGGCCAAGTCAAAGTCTGGACTTAAATCTGATTGAGATGCTGTGGCATGACCTTAAACAGTCTATTCATGCTCGAAAACTCTCCAATGTGGCTGAATTAAAACAGTTCTGCAGAGTGGGCCAAAATTCCTCCAAAGCGATAAGACTCCTTGCCAGTTATCGAAAACACAGTTGTTGCTGCAAAGTGTGGCACAACCAGTTATTAGATTTAGGGGGCAATTACTTTTTCCATGTAGGGCCAGGGAGGTTTGGACAACTTTTTTCCCTTAATAAGTGAAATCATTATTTCAAAACTGCATTTTTATTTACTCGGGTTATCTTTGTGTAATGTTAAAATTTGTTTGATGATCTGAATCATTTATGTGTGACAAATATGCAAAAAAAAAAAAAAAAAGGAAGGGGGCAAAAACTTTTTCACACCACTGTATGTGAATTAAAATACTTTTGGTCCTGATGGTGTAACATGTCAAGCTCAATTTAAAACAGTTTTTAAACTGCATTTTGCTAATAATAATATACATATCGCTTTTGTGACATAAGAGAGACTTAATTAATCAAGAATATACTTTTAAAAATTTTATCTATTTCACACCATTGTAACATTTCAAATAAACTGCTTAACTGCTGACCAAAGAAATGCAGTAACCTTTCCCTAAATTATTCACTGAATAAAGTATCTAAAATATAGTAAATGTGGTATAATAACTATATGTCTGGGCTGCTATTTTCATGTGATTCAATCCAGCTCCAGTACAAATAAAGATTTTTTTTTTTTTTCCCTTGAAACATATTTGATTGTTCCTCTTTTGAGTGAAACTGCACCAGTGGATCAGCTCAGAGTAGTCTTCAGAATACTTAATGACAACCAATGAATGTAATGTTCTGTGAAGGGAATCTGGATTACTGGCCAGATAGAAGCAATACAGCGGAACAGAGAGTGTTTAATCCTTTTGTCGGAATTAGTGTTTAACATAGTCTTCAATTAAGACTCAGTTCAGATTTTAACAGACGTTAATGTGCTCAAATATGAGCCAAGCTTTTAAAAGCTGGACAGATTCAGTCACACTAATGCAAAGATAATTTGACTCTCAGTCAATGAACACATTAGCCACAAAGAGTGAGCTCTCCGCTGTCTCATAACTAGTTGTAAACAAAGCTATAGTATATTATTAGCTACGCTGACTAGAGCAAAATTTTAACAATGATGTCTGAAACAATCACAACGTGTGTCGATGTAATGCAGTACTAGTGCTCTGACTGACTCTGATGTCCTCAAATGCTCTCCAAAAAATGCATCATGGATTGCATCATGCATTATGAATTTGAAAGCACTATGAATTATATACTGCTCAAGAAGCGTTCGAAAGGTTAATATATAGTGCACTGACTTGACACACTCCCACACACGAAACATTCAACAAGGCATCACACTGTAAAAAATGCAACTGCACATTTTCCAGTTTACGAAACCTTTTGAGTCTCATATACTAAAAAATGCTATTTTCACGAACCTACATAAAAACCCTTGTCAGACCAACAAAATTACCCCAAATGTTGTCTCAACTAGTCAAACACAGTTGTCTGAACAAAGAATTTCATGTTGTTGAAATGTTAAGGCTTTGTGAGTTCCCAGCATGCATTGCAGCATGAATAAATTATGCAGTTACTGTTATAGGATTATTGTTTTGCTGTTTGCTGATTTCATTTAAACTTTTTTGTTGTTGTTTTGTCATTATTGTGTTATTTGTTGTACTGTGATGTAAAGAGCTCATCTTTTTAACATTTGTTGATTGCCACCGTTCTTGAGGTTAGTGTGTCTTGAGGCCTAGAGTATGTTCAGCCACATTCATCTGATTTTTGGATATCTTAGTCTTGTAAGATGTCTTACAAAGACAATGTTGTCTACTTATTAGACCAGCTTATCCATTAATGTTTATCATTTGTAAACAAGTAAAGAAAGCTCATAGAACATAATTTGAGACATTGGAAAAGCATTACAAGTCTTTTTAACTAACAAAACTGTGTTAGTTGATCAAAAAAGAGACCTGTGACTGTACTCAGTGACTTGGGTTGAGTGAACAACTGGGTCCAAAGTTGAGTAAACTCAAAAAAGCTGTGCAGCAAGTTGCCTTGAAATTTTAAGTTAAGTCAACTTTTCATTTTTTACAGTGCAGTTTACATATGGATGTAAAGTAGAAAGAAGCATTTCAGCAGTATATGGTAGTAATTCAGTTCATTTTGTGGCCCTGGCTCAGTGCTTGCAGGAATAACTTAATCAGGTTCTGGTTCATCTCCATTGTCTTTTAGCTGTTGCTTCCGGGCTTGCAGTCAAGAGCCTGACTCTGATGGATGGGTGGAAATGTAGTTTGGTTCAGCAATGATTTACTATTGATCGATGCTTTGTTATGAGATGCTGTGTCATACTGTCCACCACTAAATGTGTTGTAGTCACAAGAAGAAGAAGAAAAAAAAAGAAAAATAAAAACATTCAACTTTGGATATAAACATAAACTCTTGAAATAGACACAAGAACATACAAGACACCATTTAGTGTTTCAGTAAACAAGTATACACTGAAAAAAAAAATAGTGCAGAAGCAATTTTCAAGAAGAAATTATTCGTAATTGTACAACTAAATGGCACGTAACACAGATTTAAACATTAATTTTGAAGTAGACTAAAATAATGTTTCTTATAACACATACGCCAATAATATTTTTGTTTACAACTTCATAGTGTCACAGTGTGATATTCAATGTAAATTCTCATAAAATAACCTCCTCTAATCATCCATATAACATTCATGTTATTAACCTCAGTCTCCCCATTATACATTTGTTCCCCAGACGTGTAAAATGTCAGTTAACATATCATGCTGTTTCTTTTAAAGCATGCTGGGAGCATGCTTGTCTTTTATTGGTTATTTTATTACAATCTGATTATACTTGCAACTAATTAACTTCAATGAAATGGTTTACTTTAATGAAAGTTCACTCAGTGTGCAAACCACACTTGGTGAATTTTATTACACAAGTTGTTGAGCCACTACTACATTGAGGCAGTGAACTCAAATAGCATTCCTGTAGCTCAAATTGGTAAAGTAATCTCTAGCAACACCAGGATTGTGGGTTTGATTCCCAGACAGGGAATACATGAAATACATAGCATTCTATGCAATGTAAGTCACTTTGGATTAAAGAATCAAAATGCGTAAAACACTTTCAGTGTTGTATACTTAATTAATATGAACTCTGACTAACGCAGTGCACATAAAACTCACAAAACACTGACACCGCTTTTCCACATAGTTTTTCAGAGCAAAAAAATGTGATTTCAAACATCATAGTATACAGTATGTCTGAATTGAACCGGTGGAGCGATACTGTACAGTCCCTGCAAAACACACAGTATGACAGATTTCAGCTGTATCTTTGTAGCATTCACAGCCAACCTGCAAGATGGGAGATTCTGCCATGTAAACTGCATTCTGCACAAATCTGGGTGGTTGTTTCGGTTATGTTACCTGATTTGCATAATTACAGTAGTGAATCTACCACAAAAACAATGAAGACAGCGGGTGCAAACATACAACAGTAACAGTGGGTGCAATTCATTTGTAGTGAATTGCATTCACAAACAAACAGACTAAACTTCCTTCTCGCAGCATCTGTTTAGCAAAGCATTTGTGTCTTATTCAGTAGAGCCTAAGGCATATTGTGTTGCTCCCTAGACTGTCCATTCAGCAGGAGAGGCTGTTCCATCTCCATCCAAACCCCTCTGTGCCCCCCCGTGGGACTTGATTCCTGGCATTTCCTCAAACATCAGGAAAGCAGACCCAGGCAACAATCAGTCCCCCACGACTTTATGCCTAGAGTGAAAAGCAGAACATTGTTTTCATTGGACAGCAAAGTTAAGAACTGCTTGAGGAAGAATGTTTGCTGAATAATGCATGTGTAGTCATTTGCAATGAACGCAATCATACATTTACATTGCTTTCAACATCCCTCACGAGTTAAAGCCATAGCGTGTGTTCATTTATGTCTCTACATTGAAGTGTTTACTTCATTATTATATCAAAAACTGATAAAATAACAAACTTTGCATATTGGTTTAACTATATACATCAAAATAATGTAACACCCTGTTCAGTTTTCTGAAAAATGGTAGGATCTGATGACATTTTTGGTACTAAAATCAATACTGTATGATTCATGTGACAGCATTCACTTTTCTTGCTGCAAGTTAATATGGCCTTTAATGATAAGAAATGAAAATAAACTTTCTATGGACTTTACAGATTAACATTACAGACCTTGCCAATACTTGTCAAAGAATTTATATTCTACTGATGGTCATCTTAAGATTTATAGCTGCTTTAAATCAGATGAAAGACAGCACAGAAAGGAAAAATAGAGGAGAGTAAGGAAGTGAGAAAGATAGATGCATTTTCTGACAGACAGGACAGTCAGAGCTTATGTTTCAAAAAAAGACTGCTACAGGTTGAAAATGGCTAAGTAATCCCTCCATGGAGCTCTGCCATCATGGGAAACATCCATTTTTATTTCCATCATATGTGTGAAGCACCTCAGGCAACATCAGCTGCTGGCCAATGCCTCTGACATGTGGAGATTTGAGGCTGATAAATTCTCTCACCTAGTCCAAGCACTCTGAGCTGCTCAGATCAGTACACTCGCTCCGTGTTCAGCGAGAAGTCCTCAGCTTTCTTGATTTATGCTGGTGTTCAAATCATATGCAAATCACTGTAGGCTTATTTATTTCCACACACTTAAAAAAAAGAGCTTCATGATCTAGAAGTAGAGGAGAGGTAGCAGCTGCAGCGACAAAGAAAAACAGCAAAACAAAACAACAAATGCATGAAGCGTAGTGGTAATAAAAATTTAAAGCAAACACACATATGTTCCACTGCTTTAAAGAGCACTGATAAATCACTTGATGCAAGAAAAGGCAAATGACAAGACTACAAAAAAATATATATTGTAAATATATATCAGCCTTTATCAGCTTTAAATAAAGCATACACTGTAACAGTAAAAATGTTCATTGTTGGATGAAATCGTGGAAATGTTTACACCCGCCTGTTCATCCTGGTTCAGAAAAATGTGCATACAACTAATCTGAAAGGCTGGGCAAGTTGAGAGCAATATAGTTTATTAAAAAAAAAAAACATATCAAGGGGTGTGTTAATGTGGTTTGGCAGAGGAAGAGGTGGGTGTGTTGGTTAGAGTTCTGGATGACAGATCGGACCTGACTGTGACAACGAAAAGCATGGGTGTCGCTCACAGCTCACAACCTATAATCCTCAGTGCCACTGCAGCCATAACATATGGTTTTACAAACATTTATTGAGTTATGTGTCAAAACTGCAAAAAGGGTTCAGCAAAAGCTAGGTTAAATTGAGCAGCAGCCTTTAACTACCACTAAACATATGTTCCTTTGATCTCTCAAGTCAAACATTAAAAAGATATATAAAATAGTTTAAGTAATGAGTAATAAAGTACAGGAGACCTTAGAGTGCTGTGACATTTTTTATTTATTTATTTATTTATTTATTTATTTATTTATTTATTTATTTAATGTAATCCACACAATGTCAGTCCATCATTTCTGACGGCACCCATTCACTGCAGAGGATCCATCTGGTGAAGAAACAAACTCACCTACATCTTGGATGGCTTGGGGGTGAGTAAATTTATGCAAATTTTAATTTTTAGGAAACTTTTTCTATAATTATTAACAACATTTTATAGCAGTCCCCATCATACCACCAATCTCAGCCATATAACGCATGTAAAGGTAAATAAATAAGAAATTTCCCAGTCTGGCTGAAGTCAGATTGGAGTTATATTTTGCACACATATTTTTCTTTCTGTTTAGTGCATTCTCAAAATCAGCACTTGTGTACAGAATGTGTGAGCTCATCTAATTCATCAAAATGTTCCTCTGTATGAGTGAAATAAACTGTGTGCAGCAGCAGAACAAAACATTTACACTTTACAGCATATGGTGCTCAGTCAATGACTGTTATGTAACGTCCACAGTATTATATAACAGCATTACATCTGCAAGGGATAAAGATCAGCTGACTGTACGTTATCCCAACTTTTTACACAGCTACTTACCAAACAAATAAATAAATGAATGTGAAATATTGATTATATCTTAAGAAACAGACCACAGTGGTATGGATGGCATGACACTAACACAGCTATTGAAGAAATTTTGACAATGGCTAGTTATACAATTTAGTGGTCATTCAAAAATATCTGACCACAGAATGAAGTCATTGACCAATCAGTATCAAATTTATCATACAGCCGTTTAAAAAGTAGGTGAAGACTCTCTTTATTATGCAGCAGCAGTCTGCACAGTCTGTCCTTTTGTATACTGTATTTGTTCTAAAGTTGGGATGCTGGTTTGATCTTTCTCCCTTTGTCTAGAAACACACACAAACACTCAGTATAGTGGTCTGTGAGTGAGATGCGTGTTGTGTGCCACTCTTCAGAACTCGATTCCAGTAGAGTCAATAAACATGCTGGGTCATATTCCTTATCTCCAATCCAGTTTCATCTGGGTGTGTACTTATTTTTATTTCTTTTTCGTGCTTGGGGCCCAAAAAGCTCTGCCTCAGACGTGGTCCTCATACTTATTATATCTCCACACATTTATCTCACATCAACTGTCAGATAACAGCTACACCGACCTAGCCATACTGTGTTTTCACTGGACAGTAATAATGGGTAATGGGGTTGGTAGATGTTTGGTTATGTTCACAGAATAACCAATATTGCCTCAATAAAAGCTGCACATTGTGTTGTGGAGAATACTTTTATTTCTCTTTAATTAAGCCAAGAATCCTAACAGAGTGTGATGATGCAAAGCTTTGTTTGTTATGAGCGCTCCCATAAAACTGGAAAACACTTTCGCGATCTTGTAAGATTTAATCTGATTCACTGGTTTTATACAGCTTCCAAGGGTAATGATGTTTTTCTGGTAGTCCATCTGGAAATAAAGTTGTGTTTACAAGCTACGAGGATGAAATAACCACTGGATTTACAAAAAGTTTGCAAGGTTAGCAACATCAAATCTTTGAAAGATATTCAGAGTTATTTACACAATTATTTAAATCATTTTTTCTGCTAGTGTGGTATAATATATATGATAATCACGCATTGCTAAATGATGTGAATAGCAAAAACTACTGTAAATGATCATGTTTTATGTCAGTCAAGTTGCTTTTTCTGTCTAAATGAGCAGTTCTTGATCAGAAAATGCTATAAATAAAATAAATCAACATAAATGCAAAACATCAATATAACTAAAAAGTAAATATATAGACTATCCACCTTATTCTTCAATGCGGAAGTAAGCCTATGGGTGAGATTTCCGGTTCATTAGCCGCTATAGGGAAATAACGAGAAGAATTACAAGGTGCGGTAAACGGTAAAACTGTTTGTACTACAAACCAGTTTGTTCGTAATTAAGATTATACATTAAAGTAAAAGATAAAAATAAGGTAAAGATAAAGTAAAGATAAAAATAGCTGGAAGGGAATGAGACCAGAAGCTAGACCCATAAAATTTACAAATGGCTGCACCCAATTTTACGGCAAGAATAAAGTGGATATGACAAGAATGTATGTATGTGACAGTCATATCAAATAGAATTTGAACATGATTGAAAAGTCTACATAATAAAATGTGGAGAATGTTAAAGAAAGACAATAATGAGTGGAATATATTGCAGCTGTATCTTTGCTGTCTGGAAGCAATATTTATATTGTTACAAAATATTTCTCTTTCAAATAAATGCTGTTCTTTTAAACCTTTAAACTGAGTAACACTTTATTTTAAAGACCAATTCTCACTATTAACTAGCATATTACCAGCGTATTGGCTGATTTTTAGTACTTATAAAGTACATATTACTGCCTTATTCTGCATGACCATATTTTAGATCTCTTAATTCTACCATATGCCTAAAAAAGTCAGTTAATAGTTAAAACTGGACCTTAAAGTGTGACAAAAAAAAAAAAAAGAACCCCTCTGCTTTTCCACAAGGTAAAAAATTACCTTGCATTCACAATTCTCTGTATCACACAGCCTTGTATAGAATCATTTTCCTCACAGTCGATCCACTCAGCCTCTGCCTGTGAGACCCATTTGTTACACAATGCAGCTAAATGATTGGGTGTATGAAACTTTTTGTGGCTGTTGCTCTCCAGTCACCAACTAAGACCCTTCTGTAAAGATTTTCAGGGCCAAGTGAAGAAGTCTTTGATGAAGCACAGTACAATTGAAATGTGGTGCACAACAACAGTACCTCATCTTCACTGAAGACTTCACTGGAGCATTTCAAAAAGGACCCTGTTTCTTTTACAGTGTATTACTCAGTGCCAAAGCTGGACCTGATTAGTTCACCATAACCTGAACTCTCACTCGTCCGTTGGCTTGACATTCTCTTTTTACTCCTGTTTTTGTTATAAAGGGAGCTCCCAGAGGCACTTTATTGCCATTCTACCATGTCTCTCCATCACTACAACACTGTAATCAAGCTTCTTTGAATTTACAGGTAACCCTGTCAAGACAGCCTCCAAGTTCCAGTTGTTTAAAGACCGTTAAAAACACAACAGCTCATTATACACACTTCACTGCCGTAATGAAAACAATGAATGGCAACTTGTTTTTTGAAAACGTGTCCATAATAGCCTTTTAACATTTTTATTATTTGCGCTAAAGATGTGATGGGTAGTGTGGGCCACTTCCTTATGCTGACATGCCTTGCAATATTCTAGCTCAGGTTTGCTAATGTTAATTAGCACAGAAAGCCTCATCAATCAGCCCCACCATCAATCTCTCTCTCTCTCTCTCTCTCTCTCGATCTCTCTCTCGATCTCTCTCTCGCTCACACACACACTCTTATTCTTTCCAGGAGAAGATTGGATGTTTTATGAGAAGCAATTACGAAGCAACAATCCACACTCAAGTGTATTTATATGAGGAGCAAGGTATGTTTGTGTGAGTACAAAAAATAATGAGAAAGATGGATATATAGAGAAATACAGGGTAAAGGAGGTAAAGTGAAAGATGGGGGTCTGAATCTGAGGACTTAAGGAATGTCAGCAAAAAAAACAACATGCCTCATTGATTTAAACATGACTTGCTGTATAGTGTCAAAACTAATAATGTTAAGAAGTAAGCATACAGTAAGACAGAACAAATTCAGCCGATTTGTGAGTAATTTTCCCTAAGAAACCTCATTTATAGCCTTCATCTCACGCTCTGCCTTTCACATACACACACAGAAAGAAAATGAGGTGAAGCACTTTTTCTCTTCAGGAACTTTTCTCCTCTTTCCCGAGGCAAACCCTGATGATTAATCACACAGTTCAGAAAAAGTGCTACATAAGATGTTTACGCCATCAAACATCACATTCATTTTTCATGGTCAGCAGCCATGTCACTGTACTCACTAGATCCCACCCATCCACCAACCCTAAAAACCTCCCTTCACCCACTTCTCAGAAAGCCCTGCTAAGGTTAAATGAAGGGGTGTTGTTGTAAAATGGGTGAAATATATGTTGTGAGCTGACTGTCACACAGTACAGCTGGTGCCAGACTGTAAATTAGACTTCCTCCACTGCAGGGAGACTAAATAATTTACCGTTTATGCCATTTGAGCAACTTTTTTAAGTAATTATTGTTCAATTGGACCAATTTATATAGTGCTGAGTGGACTGAGAGTTTACACAGACCTGGGAATACTGACAGCTCGAGTAAATGAGAGCACTGGACAAGCGAATCAAAGGGTGATGAATGGAACATTTGCTTTTTAAATAACCCGTTAGTGTGGCAACTCTATCCATTTGCGGCAATTACGTAAGCCATAAAGATCTACAAATGAAATGTAGTCAATAGCTATATTGATTTGACTCTCTCTTTGTCCTTAGATATCCTGCCTCGCATAACCTCCTCCAAAGTTTTCTTTTTTCTTTTTTTTTTCCTCCAGATTTTTCTAGTCGGGCTATGTTCCTTGCCACTTCTAATGTAATTTGGTTCCCGCAGGACCAGAGAGAGATTTATGAGAAGTATTAGTGTATTAATATATTAGTTCTGTACTTTTTTCAGTGGTCCCATTGACTGTGTACTGGTCACAGCGTTAACCGAATGTCTGAATTAGGTCTGTGAATTTGCATACAGGCCCTTAGAGAGACTGTAAATGTCCTCGCTACTCAAATGAAGTAGGAGGAGAAGAAGAGAGAGGAGAGTGTTTCATGTATGTCTCCGTGGTACTATATATATTTCATCCAACAAGCAAAGTCAAAGTTTAAGCATGCTTTTTTGTTTCCTCCAAGGCAGAATGATCTCACATCAAGGTCTGCTTTTGTTCTGCACCTTTGCTCATCTGTTTTAGCTGCACATCAGTTGTGTTTTATTGGAGATTCTAAAAATTAACAGCTCTATCTGCAGAATTTTATATGGAGCGAATCAGTGTCGCTCTCCACCATAGTAATAGTACCTTAATCTGCTCTGCCGTCTGGTCACATCCAATTCTATGATCTGTATCACAGCTCTTATGCTTCAATGTACTCTGTGCTAGCATCTTGTTACCTGGTTTTTGGCTCAGCCGCATCCCCTGATCCACATTTGCTTGACTATGCTGAACTGCCAAAGTTGCCATCCAAAGCCTGTTCCAGTGTCTCATCTCTCCTTGCCAAAGCTCTTGCCACCATAATACACTGTGGGAACACTTCCTCATTAGTTTACAGAAGAGTCTGGGACAGGGGACAGTTCTAGGATTGCAGTTTTTAAGAGGGACTCAGCACCCTGCCTGGAAATAAGCTGTGACTAAGGACTGAGGATGGTTTGTCATCATTTACTCATATTTAAGATGTTCCAAACCCAAATTACTTATTTTCTTCTGTGGAACCAAAAGGAAGAAAGTTAGAAGAATTTCCTACATGCTTTTTAAGTCAAGCTCCAAAATGCAAAATAAATAAATAACTAAACACACATTTGAGTTCATAATGACATGAGGGTGAGTAAATGACAGAATTGCTTCAAGTGTGATTTATTAGTGTTGGTCTGCCTGAACTGAATCTTTTCTAGCATTATGTAAATCCCTGGGCTGCACTAGTGATCCAGACAGGAGAAGAGTTTGTCGTTCAAGCCCCCAGAGGCGAGTACCACAGCTTAAACTCACAGTCAGGCAGAAAGGGTCTGTGCATGCATAAATAAGCACACACATATGGATACAACCTCGATTGACAAACAACTAGCATTATTCTTGGCTTTTTTAGTTACGTCTCTTCTCCAAATTAATAAACTCTGATTTAATAAAAGTTTGAGTATAAAAGAACACTGATCAATGAATGTGTTCTGTTTTTTTAGTCTTGCTCTGAGCTATCAACATACAGATATGTCATTAAAGACATTTTTCAGTTCTCCTCACTTTCTCCTCTTATCTCCCCACAGCACGACACCAGGAGAGAGTGGAGATGGACCTGGTTGTGCATTGAAATACTTTAATGATCATTTGAGTCACAGGAGTAAATTATATTGCCGCTTTTTCTTTGTGATTTTAGAATTCAGGTGATGTTGTATTTCATAATGATTTAAAAATGTTTCAAGTGTGAACCTACAATATGTATTCTGATCAATCGTTCATCACAAATTGTGGGCTCTCAGTAAAAAACAGTAAAACTATATATATGGTGTAAATGAAATATATATATATATAATCAAACCATATAAATCATAAAATCAACATACTTGAAATCCATGATACTTATTGAGAGGCACAAATGAGCATCATGGCTAAAATTTAGTACCATTACCAAGAAAAAAAGATAAATAAATTTTGTGTGCAGGGACACAAAAAAAAAAGGAAAACGTGCTGGTAAATTTCTGCTAGGACATTATCTGTCAAGTTTACAGATATTTCCATTAAACTTTAAACACAAAATGTATAATTTAAAATGTAAGCAAAACACCTGTGAAAAATCAATAAGGAAAATTCCTTCATACTCACGCAGTACATTGTGCCCTATTTTTACAGACATTTTTTAGAGTACACAAGCAAAAGCCACTTTGAATATGGGTGTGTCCAACCTATTTGCATGTGCAGTTATTTGCATAATTATTCATAGTACATGTAGAATTTTCCTAGTACAGCCCACATAGCGAACACACAATGTGCAAGCAAATTTGTACTCTTTATTTAGGACCTTAGTAAATCAGAGCCTTTTGACAGTAATATTTCTATTTTAACAGCTGCTTCTGATCATTTTAGGTTTATTGGGAAAGGAAAAGATCAATGAACAATGTAGACAGCCAATAAAAGTAATTGTCAATCTGCCCTCCCTTTTTAGCCCTGTTTCCCACCCTACCTCTTTTCTGCCATCTGGTTGCATCCTGAGTTATGATCAGCACAATGAAATCAAATTAAATTAATCAAACGTTGTTAGTCTGAGCGTTCAGATTGATTTACAAGCCTCGCTCTGAACTATAAACATAGCTGTGTCAATAAAGACATCTTTCTCATTGTGTCGGACTCGGTATGCTTGTACTCCTCCCACTTCCTCCCCTCTCTCTCTCTCCCTACTCCTTCATTATGTTCACTCATTGACAGGGCTATTAATTAACAAAGTTCATCAATGGTGGCTGCCTTCATTTGTTTTCCTGTCATGAGTTCTGCCATACTGTACATGCTCTGGGAACAGAAAATGGCATTAATAATACCATCTGATCTGCATGCAGAGGTCATTTTTAATTATTATAAATTACCTCTGCAGCTTAAGAGGACAGGAGTCAAAAACCTAGCAGTAGAGAGAAAAGAAAGGGAAAACTTGTCTTGGAGTGTGTAAATATCAGCTAACAGAAAAACAACACAGCAGTATGTCTCAATCACAGATAATAAATCCATTCTCCACATCCCGCATGGGTAACGTCAGCCAGAACGTATGAGAACAAATATCAGTGTTTGTTGACAGATGTTTGTTGACACCTGAGGCAAATTATTAAAAAAAAAATAATTATGATGAGAGAAAAACAAACAAGATGTATTATGGAAAAAACATTATTATTTTGTTTGTTTGTTTGTTTAATATTTATTTGCACTATCCAAAAGTTACACTAAAAATTAAGATTTTTTTTTTTTTTTTTTTTTTTTTTAGAAATGAAAACTTTTGTTTAACAAGGATGCATCAAATTGCTAAAAACATGACAGTAAAGATATTTATATTGTTGCAAAATATTTATATTTCAAATAAATGCTGATTTCTTTAACTTTATATTCATCAAAGAATCCTGTAAAAAGAAAAAAAAATGTATTGTGGTTTCCACAGAAATATTAAGTGATACAATATTTTTCAACATAATAAAAAATAAATGTTTCTCGAGCAGGATATTAGCATTTTAGAATGAATTCTGAAGGATCGTGTGACACTGAAGACTGCAGTAAAATTTCAATGACAGGAATAAATTACATTTTAAAAAACATGAAACATAATACAGTTATTGTAAATTGTAATAATATTTCAGAATATTACTGTTTTACTGTATTTTTATATAAAGAATTGCAGCCTTGGTAGGCAGAAGGGACCTCAAAAACATTTAAAAAATCTCACAGACCCTAAATCTTTGAGAAAAGGGTGTATGTGTCTAAATTATATTTTAAATATTATATCTAAATGTAATACATTTATTATTTCTGCCCGTGTTACCATTTCCTATTCTTTTTTTTTTTAGTCGGATTTGTGGTGAAGTGACTCATCCAGCCATTCTTAATAAAGCATTTCCATCAGCAGTGTGCTCTCTGGTCTCTGCACGTGCCGCCGCTCGGATCAAGGCTGTTATTTCACTCCATATCTACCTTCTGGGACTCAACACACTCTGAGCTGGAGCCTTCACCTGTCTGCTGTGGCTAGCCATGGCCTCAAATGGGAAACGCATGCAAATTAGATGATGAATTAAAGGTGACCGATTGAACCCATTCCGTCTCGTTTTTGCCTCCTCATTTTCCCTTTCTCTATCTTTTTCATCTAGTTCTTGCCCTTCCTGACTCTCTCCCTCTCTTTTCTCTTCCTCATTCACTGAGTATTTCTGTCCAATAGGCATACACAAGGACCTGATTTAGAACAAAAGGCACGCCTCGTTAGCCCTGCAGCCTGCCCTCCCTCGGTAAATTGCCCTATTCTGGTGACAGAAAGGAAAGGATTGATAGATTGAACGAATTAGAGCTGAGCACGTCTATCTGAATGGACAGAGGGAAAGGGACAGAGAGAGAGACACAGAACAGGAGACAGAGGAAGAGATAGTGGAAACATATCAGCAGTGTTTTCTCCATGAGGAATAAGAGGCAGTGCCTTTTAAACAAAGAGAAAGTGATCAACAGTAGAAAAATAAATCAAAACATATTGCAAAGTGTTAGATCCAATGATGTATAAACCACTCACTTTTATGAAATAACATTATTTAACAGCAGCAACAGAGGGTTAAGTGTCAGAGAGAGGTAGACAAGCAGCATCTCTTCTGTCTTGAGCTCTTATAGTTCACACTAAGAACACAAAATACAGGTAAAAAGTCAAGTTAGAGGAGGTAATAGCTAGCTCCATGTAACTTTGATTGGGTAACCACATTGTCAACACAGTATTATCCACTTTTGATGTTTGTAACATGTCTCCAAATTAGCCTGAATGCATCAAACTGGAAATTAACTAATTACAAAATTAAAACATTGACATCACATACAAAACTGTCACGGTGCACACAACAGGGAGGAACGAGGAGACACGAGACGTGGATGTAAACTAAAATAGTCTTTACTGATTCCAAACAAGGCAGGGCAAGACAAGGCAAGGTAGATACAGACAGGAACACTGGGGAGTAACGAGTAGACCAGACGACACAAAACTGAACAGGCAGGAACTTAAATACACAGGTTAATGAGACAAACACAGCTGGAACAGACTTAACTAATAATCACATTAAACAAAGGACAGGAAACAAACCAAATAAGGACACAAGAGGCGGGAACACAAGACAAACATGACAGAAGGCTGACATAACTCCCCCCTCCCGGAAGGCGCGTCCCACGCCGTAACAGTTCCACCGGGGAGGAGGGGTGGGCACTCTGGAGGCCCCTCAGGACAGATACAGACAGCAACACAGGACGAGGACCTCCAGAGTGGAACAGACAGAATGGAGGCCATGGCGAAGCTGGGAGCTCAGGAGGCCATGGCAGGTGGTCTTCGTGGCCACTCCAGGCGGAACCCTTCTAACCCCCCCCCCACCCCCCCACCCCCCATGGGGCAACTAGGGGGTATCAGGAGCCCTCCGGGGCTAAACAAACAGGAACATGACGGGACAGCCCTCCGGGACTAAACAAACAGGACAGGACAGCCCACAGGAACAGGAAGCCATCAATATAGTGACTACCGTCAACTGTTTAGTTACCAACATTCTTCAAAATATCTTTTTCTGCAGTTGAGTAAATGATGATGGAATTTAATTTTGGAGTGAAATATCCCTTTAATTGGAACATACTTGAAACAAAATCTGTGAGTGAGCTAGTTTTTAATGAATAAATTAGGACAGAAATTAAAGGCATAAATTAAACCTTGACCATCAATACACCTGCAATATTTATCAAGGGTTTGATGCTTAATGAGCCAAAAAGAAACTGTTATTAAATAACAGTTAGCAGTAGCAAATGAAATATATAACTAAATATTGGCTTAATAAAGATCCATTTTTCTAGAAACATACAGTATGCAGAGTACAATAAAATTATTGTTTTATAAAAATACTGTTGTTTAAGTTTATCACTGATAGTGTGAGGCTCCATACTTTTAACACAAAACTGTGTAAACATCAAATGCAACTGGAATGTGAATTTATATTGGGGGGGGGGTCAAAATCAAAATAGGAGACTTTGACTTTTTATTTATTAAAATCATCACATGCAACTCAAATATACCCATCATAGATAGAGAAATGAATAAAATGAGCAGGCGAAAACAGAATGTTTTGGTTGCTATTCTTCAGCAGATCTGTTAAAACTATCAATGCCCCATGAGAACAGAAACACAGTGAACATATCATGCACAGAGAATCAGGAACATATCATCTTGCTAGGCAGCACTTTACATCAGCAGGCTGGTCATTTGTCAGCAACACTGCTATCAGTTACAACCACCATCAATATACTGTTTCATTCTTCCACAGTCCATTTATTCTCTTTCGTAATCTTTAATCCTCACTGTTTTGCCCTACAGATGTATGTAGTTACATGCATCAAGTCCCTGGAAACAAATAACACCAACTCAGGTTACATAAGAATACTAACAATAGAAAAAACTGACAGTGATCTTCTTAATCCTATATGTAAAGCACTGCATTTTTATGAGCAAACATTTGAATGAAATGCTCACAAGAAATGATAACAATGGATTTCTAAGGCTTTGGTTTACGATTATATGAGTTAACAAATCTGTCAACTAAGTAAACTTGTATAATGAATGTCTTGTAAATAATTTAATGAGATTGTTCATCCCAAAATTAAAATTCTGTCATTGTTTAATCACCCTCATGTTATTCCGAACCTGTATGACTTTTTGGAGATATTTTGTTCTAAAATCATGGCTTCAAAGGGCTTATTGCTTTATTATAGTAATAGCATATCAATGCACACTATGTTCAATGAAAAAAAAATCTATATCAAGAGGCCAAAAAAGTGTTTGGCATGGACACCTTAGCTCTAAATGTCCTTTTTTATGGTTTCTTAATATCATAATTTAATTATGAGAACCCTTTTAATTTCCTAAAATAAACTGACAGTTAATTTTGAAATAAACCATTTTTTACAGCGTCAACTCTTCAGACGTTTTGCATCAGAAGTAGACAACACAAGGTAATCCAACAGGTGATGCCCATGAGATTTCCATCAGAGAATCAGCTCTCGTTCCCCTCTAAACAGTTTCTTACAAACACAAGCAACAGAAAATCATCTCCCACACAACACGTGAGGGCAAACGCTCTCAATACACCGCAAACACTGCTGTCCTTTTCAATTTAGCCCCCCTGCTCTGCCTGATAGAGGGGCAGCCAAGCGCAGCCACGCTGCGAAGATTACTACGGCAGTCGCACTGCATCTTAATCTCTCTACTCACCCACAGCCCAACCAGAGAGGGCCAAACAAAACAACACCACGCAGAACCCAATAATTGCACGGCAATATCTGTGCGGCAGCGAGGCGTGATGACGAAGCGAGAAAATAAAAGAAAGAGAGGCAGGCGAAGATAGGAAGAGGCCGGTGTGTGCGGTAGGGGAATTGATGGCCAATGAGCTGTGATGGATGATGGTAAATGTGGTCAAATCTAATAAATCTGAATAATTTGACCATTTGTATGAGGGGGAGGTGAAGGGGAAAGAATGAAGTCTGACATTTCAGGCTGTACTATTGAGGCTCACAGTGGTGACTTCCTGTTCGACAGACAGAGCTGAAGCCGTGATAAAGTGCTTCTATACCACCATGAATAGAGCTGCCCCACGGACTGATGTGAATGTCTCTGGGTTATGTCAACCTAACCCGAGGCTAGATATTGAGCAAACAATTTGTAAGGATATTCTAATTTCAGATAGTCAGACAATCAAAAAAACACTTCTGTTTTAAAGCACCAACTATAGCAGCAGCTCTGACAGCCTGGTGGAAATTTCATCAAATCACAAACACTCCTCTTGCACCATCTAAATACACCTCCATTTGGAATAATCCAGATTATACAGTTAATAAAAAGCCACTTAATTTACACACATGGGCAGAAAAGGGTATAACACAACTCCAACACATCTTTCATAGAAATAATCTGGCCTCATTTTCATATTTGGTCCAGGAATACAGCATCAGGAGTAATAGCTTTTTGGAATATCTACAAATCAAATCATCTATCCAATCAAAAATGAACATTCGAACCGTTAATCTAGAACTTTCACCTTTAATCTCAGAGTTAATTAATATATCGTCCTCAAAAAAGCTACTCTCCAAAATATATAGAATAATATTGAAATCAGACAACACATTAAGTTTACCACATATTAAGTGGGAATCAGACCTATCTATTGCTCCAGATGCCGATTTCTGGACACAGATTTGCAAAAATATCTACTTTATGACAAAAAATGCCAACTTGCAACTTATACAGTATAAGGTACTTCACAGATTTCACTTAACCGGACAGAAATTGCTTAAAATGGGATTCACTTCAGAAACGTTCACATTGCACCCAAAATAAAACAGATACATATGTTCATGCCCTTTGGTATTGTACCCCAATTAAAGATTTTTGGGAAAAGGTTATTGAATCATTATCTGTCACTATAGGATGTCACATCCCAAATTCTCCATCAGTTTGTCTACTAGGTGATATATCCATAATCAATTTAGACAATATAAACAGTCAGTTACTCCTGGTAGCGCTAGCTATCGCCAAGAAAACTATCCTCATGAACTGGAAATCAAGAAAATCCATACATATTGCATCCTGGAAAAACCTACTAACTGATTATATCTCAATGGAAAATTTATCCAGTTCATCCCATAATACAGTAGAATTACACCCCTTCTGGTCACCCTGAATTACCCTCTAGCAGTCATAAATCTGTTGACCTTCTTTGTCTGAGACCAATCACAACAACACATCTCCAACTAAACTACTATTTGAACTTAATTTGAATATTAATCTTTGAGTTTTGGGGAGGGGTGGAGGACAACATCGATAAGAAAACACTGTTGAAAAAGGGTTTAAGAACAGGTTAACCTACTTACACTCTTATGTATATGGTATTTTTTTTATATATACAGTGTGTTTTATATTTTATATATATATATATATATAGATAGATATATAGATAGATAGATATGTGCATTTTTCCCCCTCTCTCTTTTCTCCTCTTCTTCTTCTTCATCATCTTTTTTGTTTGGCCTCCAGTCCCCAGTAGGCTGTGACATCCAGGTCTGTATCTGGTGTGGTGGAGTTGTAATACGGGTGGGTGGATGTGGGATGGGGCTTATGTCTCCCCGCCATCTCCCTGAGCTATCGCTTCCACTGCCACTTGCCCTGGCTGGTTCTGACTTGCATGCCTCACTTTTTTTTTTAATGCATCACATATCAGCTGAAATACATGCACACCTGTTACGAACCTGTGCATGTATATGTATATATAAGGAGGCGAAAGGAAAATGAGAAAAAAACAAAATAAAATAAATAAATAAATAAATACACACATATACAGGGTAAGTGTGCCGTGTGGGTGGGCTGGGTCTCTGGCCCAGGCTGCACCATATGTTTCACTATTTTAATGCATCACAAAGTAGCTGAGACATATACATGACACAAAAAAAGGAAGAAAGAAAAAAAAAACAAACAAAAAAAACATACAGGGCAAGTGGGCCGTGTGGGTGGGCCGGGTCCCTGACCTGGGCTGCACTACACGTCTCACTTTTTTAATGCATCACAAACTAGCTGAGACATATACACATCTACACATTAAAAACATAATTAAGTAGATAATAAATAAATAAATAAATAAATAGATAGATAGATAAGTGTGGCATGTCGGTAGTGGCCGGGGATGGCTGATGTTTGGGGGGGTATTTGGCTCTGGGCCCTGTTGCCCAGCAGCATCCTTCCCTGGCACCCCCGTTGGGGCGTGACATGGGTTGGGGAGTTAAGTTCTGATACATTGTACCCACGGTGGGATCGGAGGCCCCCCCCCTCACCCCCTCACCCTCAACTGTTAAACATTTATTAATTTATAATTCAATACTAATATTATTAATATTATTATTTTTACTTGCCCTCTTCATTGTCCTCCACCCTTTCCCAGTTTTGATGAAATCATTATTATTACTATTATTATTATTATTATTATCATTATTATTATTATTAATATTATTATCATTTAGTTAATATTATTATAGTTGTTATTGTTTATATTATTATTTTTATTATTATTATTATTATTATTATTATTATTATTATTATTATTATCATTGATTAATATTATTATAGTTGTTATTGTTGCTAATAACATTTGTTGTCTCTATTATTATTATTATTATTATTATTATTATTAGTCTTTATTTCTATTTATATATTTATTTATTTATTTATTTATTTTTATTTATTTATTTATTTTACTCATATCTGTTGATACTATGATACTATTACTATTACTATACTATTACTATACTCTGTTGATACTATGATACTATTACTATTACTATTACTATACTACTCATATCTGTTGATACTATGATACTATTTCAGTCGTATGCTTCCTTCCCCAACCCTAGACACAATGACACACACACAAACACATACACACGCACGCACGCACACACACACACGCACACGTGCATGCTCACAGATGAATGTAAATACAGGAGTTAATCAGAACGGACTTGTAATGTTGGCCATCAGTATGTTTGTTTGTCCAAGTGTTTCTACATTTTGGCACATGTAAATATTGTCACCTTCTAAACTTAATGTTTTTTTTTTTCTTTTTTCTTTTTTCTTTTTTTTTCTTCTCTCTGTCTTATATGTTATATGTTTGGTTCATGGGGTTATGCATTTGGTACATGTAAACATTGTAACATTCTTTACTTGCATAATAATAAAAAAATAAAAAGAACCTAACCCGAGATCACTCTTTTTCCCAATACTCAAAACTTTCTGTGAACAATACAATGTCTTCCATGCCTTGGTGAAAATTTGAAGTCTACCGCGTAATGGAAAATGCAAAAGCTCCCTAGTTCTTTCCACAAAGTCGGCTGCTTGACTATAATACTTGACTGTGGTGTTAGCTAGAGGTGTGTAGTTTCGGCTCAACGTGTCCTCTTTGTCACACCGACAATGTTGACAGAGGCACAAAGGAGCCTTATCTGAGGATAGGCAAATATTTGAAATCCTCTACTTCCTTTTTCTGTTTAAGCATCAGATAGCTTAAATGAAAGAGCCTAGGCGCTGAGGTGGCAGGGCTTAGCAAGATACAGTAATTCTCCATTAATCAGGATGCTTTTTTCATTATTAGCCTTTTGCTTCATGATTAATATCACACCCCCTCATTAAAGCGGATTAAATATTGCCTCTGCAGCTCTAAAAACTGACTTTCCCCAAACCAGTGGGAGAGAAAAAGGGGAAAAAAGTGGGAGAGTGATAATTTGTAGCCAATACTTTCACTTACAATGTCTAATTGTAAGTTTTCGCAACCACCCAGTAAAGGTCAGAGGCTCTGCCCAACTTTCTATGCCATACATTTACATAAAACAGCTGATGTACCTGGCTGAATTTGGTGTTCATAACGTTTATAAGAAGCATTTGCAATGCAAAGCCCTCTGTGTTTTATTATTTGAAAAGTCAACATATTTTATTGTCTAGATAGGAGTAAATAACTACTGTATTGTGTTTGGGGACTCTGCCCTTTGATAATCAGCCATGTATACTGCTGGTTGTCTAAATCGATGTATGAATACGAAGACTTACGAATTTAGATGACACAGAGCATGAATGAGACAAATGAGATTTCCATTCCCTGTTGCTATGCTTTTAAATACCAATTTTTATGCAAATGTCTCCCAAAGCTTCATAACCTCACTTTCATTATTCAGAGATGTGTGGAGTTCTGCGTAGAGGTTCGCCATGGTTGTCTGGCTTTTATTTTTGTTTATGACTAGTCTCTTTTAGGTGCACAGAAACAGGTCAGAAACTTTTGGGGTCATGAGAAATTCAGTATCCTCCTGGAGGCAGTTTAATAAGAACTGAGATGTTTCCTTTGCTGTGGTGTTTCTCTGTTGTGTAACTGACATTGCACATTTCTTTAGTGCTGAGTAGTACTTGATCTAAAATCTAAGAGAACTAGATATTTTAAGTTACATATATTATACATTAAGTTCTTCTTTAAAAAAAAGAATTGTTTTTATATTCAGCAACGATGCATTAAATTGATCTAAAGTGATAAAGACTTTACATTGCTACAAAAAAAAACAAGAGAGTTTTAAATGTTTGAAAGTTTCAATCACACACACATGCACACAAAAATTACCACACCAAAATAAACAAGTTCTATAATACCTATAGCATAGAGGATTCTTTGTTGTGAGGAAGACTACTGTTACTATAATCACCTAATACTAAAATAACCTTCGAGATTCAGCTGTTCAGTGACAAATTCTTTTTGTTTGGTACAGATCATCAATTATTTGTGGATCTCTTTTGGAGTATGAACGATTAAATTATAAATCAGCAATTCACTTCACAGAGAAGATTCTTATCTGAAGTTTGACTATCAAATGAACACATACCCCTTGAAACACTCACAGGCTCTTCACCAAGATCTCAAAGTGAAACTTAAGCACTGAAAGTATATGAGATGTAATCTCTAACAACATGAAACCTTTAAATCAAACATACCACTGCTTGTACTAAATATCTCAGCAGCACACAATGATACCATATTTAGCTTCTTTCAGGAGATTAGTGTTAAATATTCTAAATCAGACTTTACCTCACACATTTTGTCTCTTGAAAGAGACATTGACTGGGTGCCAGAACAGTCATTATTGTTGTTTGCCATGTCAGTTATTCAATTTTCTGGTTTGGCAACAGTTGTGATTTATTCTTACAATAAAAGAAAAAAAAATGTATCTTGTCTGATATGGTGCGCTGTAGCAGGACAGAATTGTGCCTTTACTTATCATCACAGCTTGTAGGTATCAGCACTATAATTGCCTAATTCTGTAAAGCGATAAGAGAAGATTCTATTGACTGGCTCTCAGTAGGCTTGTCCAAGTCTGTGAAACTACTGCTGACTGCTGTTATGACCTAAGCAATGTTCCCACAGTAAAGGATAATTCATTTATAACGACTTGGTAAGTGACATTATGAGTTAAGGCCAAAAACATGACGGTTTGATCAGCATTCATAATTATTTAATATCTGAGTAGAATGAGAAGAGTGATCAGAATGAGAGTCCAAACAGCTGATAAAAACATCACAATAATTGCTTCCTCAAGTGAAAAATTCTTTCTCCTGTTGTCCTCTCACATCAAAGTCCACTGATATATTTGTTTCGAACAGTTTTGGACTGTTTTCACTTGTAAACAAGATCTGAGCATATTTCGTTCCTGGTTCAGACAAGGTGACTCTTTTGCTGGAGAGAGCAATATTATAAACAAAGAACTTGAAGTTAAAAATGTCTTTATGATATCATAATCTCTCATTCTGACAGTACCCATTCACAGCAGAGGATCCATTTGTAAGCAAGTGATCCTAAATTTCTTCAAAACTACATCTTGGATGGCTTTAGGGTCCATACATTTTCAGCAAATTAAAATTTTGGGATGAAATATTCTATTAATCAGATGTGTTTATGAAAATAAAAATAAACCTTTATGTCTATTTGGGAGGGATGGGTTACAGGGGCAATGATTAAGTTGTCTTAAAGGTAAATCTCTAAATTTAGGAATTAATTCATATCAGCGGAAATTATAGCTTTAATCGTTTCCACTCTAGACACTTCTTGTCTGAAAACTGCATCAGGATGTGCAGAAAGGGCATTCTTACTGTCAACAGTTGAGTATGCGCTAAATTATTCAATATCCCAAAATGACAGTGAATCATTTATTTAAATATTTGGAGTAGATAAACAATCAGAAATTGCAGGGTGCCTGCAGTGACTGTCCTTGTCAGCTCTGAGGCTGCATCTCTAAATAAACAGTGACTATACATTTAGACTGAATGTCAGACATCATGTGGATGATAGAAACTGATATGGATACAAACTGATATTATTTTATATCTGTGAAATTTCCACAAATGGCCAACAGACCACACCAAAGAAATTTAAAGAGAGCATTTATGGATTAAAATGAGAAACATTTTAATAGGCGTTCAAACAATCTTCACATATCAGAGTTAATCACATTCCGGAGACTTAAAATGCAACGCTCATTTCATATAAAAATTTGAATACAAAACTTATTTCAAGGTTAAACAAGTATTTTGAGCCATCAGTCTAAATGGGTAGAGCTGCAGTTATGGGATAAGAATTTTCAAAAGAGTTTTATTTTGTATTACGCTTCTCATAGCAGAAAAAACTAGAGCCATTACCTGCTATATGATTACACTATTTATCATGTCTTTCCCCTTCATTGTGCTACAGCATCTTTTTCATTTGCATTTAGACTATTCAAGCAAATTTCCACAGTTAATCAAACAAAATGATTAAAAAAGCTCAATAAGCAAAAATGGACTTGATGAGCAGTGGACCAGGACACCACAAAGGCCAGAAAGTGAGGCCAGGTGAATGAAAGAGGAAAAACATTTTTTTCATTCCCAAGGAATGTACTGATGTACTTCATTCCCAAAAGAGATGAACTGATGCTTGCACATCCCTACGTAGATGCCAAAGCTCTTTATAGCGGCATGGCCAGTAACCTCATTACCTGTTAAACAGAAACAGCAGATTAAATGTATAGAATTACAGTTGAGGTCAAAAGTTTACATCCCCTTTTCAGATTCTGAAAAATGTTACAGTCATGGCCAAAAATATCGGCACCCTTGGTAAATATGACCAAAGAAGGCTGTGAAAATTAATCTGCACTGTTAATCCTTTTGATCTTTTAT